>PVKM010004140.1:0-53594 GCA_004027735.1 Carollia perspicillata
TTCTATTACAGTTGTCCCAGTTTCTCCCCCTTTGCTGTCCTCTACCCATCCCACCCCAACTCTCACAGTCAATCCCCACATTGTTGTCCATGTCCATGGGTCCTTTGATCCCTTCACCTTCTTTCAATCAGTCCCCACTTCCCTCTCCCTCTTACAGCTGTCAGTCTATTTCGTGATTCCATGCCTCTGGTTTTATTTTGCTCATTTGTTTATTTTGTTCATTAGATTCCTCTTATAAATGAAATCATACGATATTTGTCTTTTGCCACTGACTTATTTTACTTAACATAAAAAAACAAAATTTCCCCCATTGCAATTTTATCTGTAGTCAGCTTACCTTGAAAATGTATCTTTCAACAATTCAGATCAAATGCTAGTTAAACTTTAAGTTTACTGTTAATCATTTTAGTCTACATCATTTCCCTGAATTTAGATTTCAAATATATTAATAATATGTTGTTATGATTTACCAACAATACTTTGATTTTTAAACATTCTTTTCCTTTAAGAAAGTTTTCTATAAAAAATAATGCTTAAAATATTATGAAGTATCAATATATATTCCACACATGATACTTTTCTTGTTGTAATTTATTCTAGGATTTATAGTTGGTGAACTTGATTTAAGATCAGATAGATAAAAAAATCACAAAAACCTCTCCAAGTACAATTTCATATCCAATCACTTTGGATCTTTTACACATTTTTTAAAGTTTTCAGAAAAGATTTGATTTTTATTTATTTTTAGAGAAAGGGGGAGGGAGGGAGAAAGAGAGAGAGGGATACATCAATGTGTGTTTGCATCTTATGCACCCCCTACTAGGGATCTGGCCAACAACCCATGCATGTGCCCGGACTGGGAATCAAACTGGTGACCCTTGGCTTAAAGGCCAGCACTCAACCCACTGAACCACACCAGCAGGGGCTCTTTTACACTTTTTTCATTGGTAATTTATTTCTTTAATTTATTGAGGTGAAATTGGTTAATAAAATTGTATGCATTTCAGGTGTACAATTTTACAATGTATATTGCATTGTGTGTTTACCACTCCAAGTCAGCTTCCTTCCATCATCGATTCCCCCTTTAGTTTCCTCTACCTCCCCTGTTCCCTATGGCTATCACCATACTGTTTTCTGCATCCATAAATCTTTGTTTTCTTCTTTCCTTCATCCCTTCACTCTTCTCAAGCAGCCCACATCCTCCTACCCTCAGATAGCTGTCAGTCTGTTCTCTCTATCCACAAATCTGTCTTCACATTGTTTGTGGATTTATTTTGCTTATTAGATTCCACATATAAGTGAAGTCATGTGGTACTTGTATTTTTCTGACAGGTTTTAACTTAGCATAGTACTTTTTTTTAATAGCATAGTACTCTTTAGGTACACCCATGCTGTCACAAATGGTAAGATTTCCTTCTTTTTAAGGGTAATATTCCATTGTGTAAAAGTACTACAGGTTTTTATTCAATCCTCTACTAATGGCCACTGTGTCTACATACAAATCTTGCCTATTGTAAATAATGCTTCAATGAACATAGGGGTGCATATATCCTCTAAAATTAGTGTTTTGGGTTTCTTCAGACATATATTCCAAGAAGTGGAATTGCTGGGTCAAAGACAGTTCCATGTTTAATTTTTGAGGTAACTCCATACTGATTTAAAATAGTTGCCATACCAATCTTCTGGTCTTTGAAAGGCTAAACAAAATTGAAAAAAAATCAAGCAAACTCATAAAAAAAAGAAGAGGGAGAAAGGACCCAAATTAATGAAATAAGGAAAAAAAAAAGAGAAGTAACAAATGACACCAAAGAAATACAAAGGATTGCAACAAAATATTGTGAACAAGTATATGCCAACAAATTAGAAAAACTGAAAGAAATGGATAAATGCCTAAAAACAAACAATCTTCCAAACTGAATCATGAAGAATAAGATAACCTGAATAAACATTAAAATGAGCAAAATTTTAGCAGCAATGAAAAAACTCCCAACACTTGAAGCACAATATATCCGGAGACATTGAAATAAAGGACAAACTGACAGTAACTAGAGGGGAGGGGAATAATAGCAGAAAGATGGGGAAGGGTGGTCAAGAAACATGTATAAAGGACCTATGGGCAAAGCCCAATGTGAGTAAGATTGAGGATGGGAGGTGGCAGGTAGGTGGGGAGGGGGAAGGTAGTGGTGGGAAAATGGAGACAACCGTACTTAAAAAAAAATAAAACAATAAAAAAAATAAACTCCCAACAAAAATAGTCCTGGACCAGATGGCTTCAAAGGTGAATTTCACCAGACATTCAAGAAGTAACAACTTTTCTTCTCAAACTATTCCAAAAAACTCAAGAGGAATGATGATTTAAACTCATTTTACAAGGCCAGAATTATCTTAATTCCAAATCCAGATAAAGGCACTGAAAAGAGAGAAAATTACAGGCCAATATTTTTTCTTTTCCATACAATCTTTCATTTTAAAACTATTTTTATTGTTGTTTAAGTACAGCTGTCTCAATTTTTCCCCCACCACTCCTCCCACATCAGCCGTCCTCACTTCCCACCCTTGATCTCACCACACCTTGGCTCTCCTTCTTTCTTTCTGCTGAATAGTATTCCATCATGTCAATGTATCATAGCTTTCTTAAGTTTTTAAAATTGTTTTTCAAGTGCAGTTGTCTCCATTTTGCCTTCATCCCTCCCCCTACCCCAGTCATCCCCACTTCCTGCCCTTGATCTCACCACCCCTTAGCTCTGTCCATGTGTCTTTTATAGATGTTCCCTTTCCCCCTTTTTCCTCCCCCATTATCTCCTCCCATCTCCCCACTGGTTACCGTCAGCTTGTTCCCAATTTCAATGTCTCTGGTTATATTTTGCTTGCTTGTTTGCTTTTTGATTAGGTTCCTCTTATAGGTGAGATCATATGTAGGGAACCAGTTTGTTTTAGTCTGGCAAATGTGACTCAGCTCTGTATGAAAAACCTACAGAAGCGAAGTGGTGGTCAGAAGCCAGACCTTCAAACCGAGTTTTCCCGTGGGAATCAGGCCTAGAAAATGCATACAGACTGTTATGGCTTGCTCTTGCTACAACTTCATCACCCTGGTCTAAAACAACAAATGTGTATTATCTATCTTCAAGGTAATTTCCAAAGCCTGTGTGAATTTTCCCAAGGACAGAGCTAATCAGCTCATCGCCATTCCCCTCTGCATGTTATTTTCATTTCCTTGATCGTACCTAAAATGTAGACAATAATATTCTATGTAATAGGTAATAAATTTTTCTCTGATGTAAGACCCGAGAAAAACAATAAAAGCTTGGATAGGCAAGGGTTGAGGTGCTCTCCACTTGAGAGAGTGGCCGAGGCATCTATAGACACTCTCCCCTTCAGAGAGTAGCCATGCTGTTCCCTTTTTCTCCACAGGATTGTTATTGTCTGTGCATTTATTCTCATTGTCAGCCACAACAGGCGGACTCTGCTGGCCAGAGTCTTCCACAATCATATGGTATTTGTCTTTCACCACCTGGCTTTTTTCACTTAGCATAGTGTTCTCCATTTCCACCCATGCTGTTGCAAAGGGTAGGATTCCTTCTTTGTTAGTGCTGCATAGTATTCCATCGGGTAAATGTACAAGTTTTTCGATCCATTCATTTACTGATGGCGACTTAGGTTGCTTTCAGTGCTTGGCTGTTGTAAATTGTGCTGCTATGAATATTAGAGTGCACAAATTCTTTTGGAATGGTGTTTCAGAGTTCTTAGCATATAATCCCAGCAGTGGAATTGCCAGGTCAAAAGGCAGTTCCACTTTTAGTTTTCTGAGGAAATTCCATACTGTTTTCCACAGTGGCTGCACCACTCTGCATCCCCACCAACAGCGCACTAGGGTTCCCTTTTCTCCACATCCTCTCCAACACTTGTTGTTTGTTGATTTGCTTATGATGACCATTCTAACCAGTGTGAAGTGGTATCTCATTGTGATTTTAATTTGCATCTCCCTTATGGCCAGTGATGCTGTACATCTTTTCACATATCTCTGGACCTTTTGTATGTCTTCCTTGGAGAAGTGTCTGTTCAGGTCATTTGTCCATTTTTTAATTGGATTTTTCATCTTCCTGGATGTGTAAATAAATGGACAATATCCAAAATGAAACAAAGAAAAGTATTCAGGGCATCAACAGTGACAGGAAGGAATACAGGATTCAAAGCAACTATTTGGAACAAAGAGAAGAAATAAACATCCAACCAGAACAAAATGAAGGAACAAGAATTCAGAAATGAAGAGAGGCTGAGGAATCTCTGGGACAACCTGAAATGTTCCAATATCTGAATTACAGGGGTGCCAGAAGGAGAAGAACAAGAACAAGAAGTTGAAAGCTTCTTTGAACAAATAATAAATGAAAATATTCCCAATCTAGTGAAGGAAATAGACTTCCAGGAAGTCCAGAAAGCCCAGAGAGTCTCAAAGAACTTGGACCCAAGGAGGAACACACCAAGGCACATCATCATTAAGTTACCCAAGAGTAAAGATAAGGAGATAATCTTAAAAACAACAAGAGGAAAAGAGAGAGTTACCTACAAATGAGTGCCCACATTGCTATCAGCTGATTTCTCAAAAGAAACCTTACAGGCAAGAAGGGGCTGGAAAGAAATATTTGAAGTCATGAAAGACAAGGAACTACATCCAAGATTGTTCTATCCAGCAAAGCTTTCATTTAGAATGGAAGGGCAGATAAAATGCTTTTCAGATAAGGTCAAGTTCAAGGAGTTCATCATCACCAAGCCCTTATTATATGAAATGTTAAAGAGACTTACATAAGAATAAGAAGATAAAAAATATGAACAGTAAAATGACAACAAACTCACAACTATCAACAAATGAACCTAAAAGAAAAGACAAACAATGAAAAGAAAAACTAAGCAAACAATACAACAGGAACAGAATCAGAGCAATGAACATCACATGGAGGGATTTCAGTGGGAAGGAAGGGAGGAATATGTACAGGGAAAATGTACAGGGAAGAAGAAGCATAATTGGTAAGCATGAAATTGAGGGGAAGAGATAAGAAATGGTATAGGAAACAGAGAACTCAAAGAATTTACATGTGCAACGCAGGGACATGAACTAAGAGGGGGAATGCTGAGAGATTGGGGAGTGCAGGGCACAGTGGGGAGAAAGAGGGAGAAATTGGAAAAACTGTAATAGTGTACTCAATAAAATATACTTAAAAATAATGCAAGCAGAAAAAAGAAGACAGCAATCAACATTATATCACACAGGAGATAGCCAAAATGCTCAAAATATCCAATCAATGAAGTTGTTAGTGAAAGTGAAAAAAATGTAATGTTTCCTTTTCTTCTATTCAAGGAAGTTATGAACCATAGGAAGTAGTTGATGTTTCAAAGATTACAAAACACTAATCTCAGGGCATGTAGAAAACAAAGTATGAAAATGGGTTTTTTTAGAGAGGGTATTAGCCATAAGCACTTGATTCTCTCTAGTAGTATAATGACAACTTGTCTCAGTCACCTTCCCTTAGGTTTCTGTTGACTTTCATGACCCATGGGTTAATTAAAACACTTTACAGACATCTTTGGATTCCATCCATGCATGGATTGTAAACAAAACACTTATTACCCTGGTTGGTGTGGCTCAGTGGATTGAACATTGGCCTGCAAACCAAAGCATTACCAGTTTCATTCCCAGTGAGGGCACATGCCTGGGTTGTAGGCCAGGTGGGGCTCCTAGTAGTGGGCGGGTGAGAGGAAACCACATATTGATGTTTCTCTCCCTCTCTTTCTTCTTCTCTTCCCCTCTCTTTAAAAATAAATAAATATTAAAACACTAGAAATTTAATTTCTTTAAAAAAACACATTACTCTGAATATTTTAAACATATACATGTATGCATATTTTATGTATATGAGTTTTCTGTTTTTGTGAACTATGTGCATAAAAACCAAGGAAAATGAAATTAAGATTTTTGATGTATCACAGAAACTAGTAGCTTCATGGCTACTTGGGTAAATTTGTGTGGCTCTCCCATTTGACTGATTGTTATGGCATGGATCAGACATTTACTGATGGGCACCCAGGTTACTTCTAGCACTTGGCTATTGAAAATTGCACCACTATGAACATTGGGGTGCATAGGTTCTTTTGGAATGGTGGTTCAGGGTTCTTAGGATATAATCCTAGCAGTGGAATTGCCGGGACAAAAGGCAACCCATTTTTAGTTTTCTGAGAAAATTCCATACTGTTTTCCATAGTGGTTCTACCAGTCTGCAATCCCACCAGCAGTGAACTAGGGTCCCCTGTTCTCCGCAACCTCTCCAACACTTGTTGCTTGTTGCTTTGTTTATGATGGCCATTCTGACCAGTGTGAAGTGGTATCTCACTGTGGTTTTAATTTGCATCTCTCTGATGGCTAGCAATGCCGAGCATCTTTTCATATGTCTCTGGACCCTTTGTATGTCCTCCTTAGAGAAGTGTCTGTACAAATCCATTGCCCATTTTTAAATGGGATTGTTTGCCTTCCTGGAGTAGAGTCATGTGAGTACTTTATAGTTTGCAGATTAAACCCTTGCCAAGGTATCTTTGGCAAATATGTTTGGCCTTGGGGATGGTTTCCTTTTCATATTGCTGATGTTTTATTTAACCCTGCAGAAGGTTTTTATTTGAATGAATTCTCCCTAGTTTATTCCTTATTTTCTGTCCATTGCTCTATGGGACATATCAGTAAAAATATTGCTGGGTGGAATATCTGAGTTTTTCCTGCCTATGTTCACCTCTAGGAGTTTCACGGTGTTGCAACTTATATTTAAGTCTTTTATCCATCTTGAATTTATTTTTATGACTGGTTTAAATTGGTGGTCGAGTTTCTTTATTTTTTGCATGTAGGTGTCCAGATCTCCCAACACTATTTGTTGAAGAGGGTATTTTTACTCAATTTTATGCTTCTGCTCCTCTGTCAAATACTAACTGAACATAAGATTTGGGTTTATTTCTGGGCTGTCTTTTCTGTTCCATGGATCAATGTATCTTTGTCTGTGCCTGTACCAACCTATTTTAATTACCGTTGCCTTGTAATACGGTTTGGTATCAGGTATTGTGATCCCTCCTATTTTGTTCTTTTCAAAGTTGCTGCAGCTATTCAGGGTCTTGTATTGTTCCATATAAATTTTTGAGATGTTTTTTTCTATTTCTGTGATATATATCATCCATATTTTCATAGGGATGTCATTGAATCTATAAATTGCTTTGGGTAGTATGGACATGTTGATGATGTTAATTCTCCTAGTCCCTGAATATGGTATATTCTTTCCATTGTTTGTATTTTCCTTTATTTATTTCTTCAGCATTGTGTAGTTTTCTGAGTACAGTTATTTTACCTCCTTCATAAGGGTTAGTCCTAGGCGCTTCATCTTTTCTTATTGCTATAGCAAATGGGATTTTCCCCCTGATTTCTGTTTTGATATTTTGTTGTTGGTGTAAAAAAATGCCTTCAATTTCTGAATATTGACTTCGTATTCTGCTGCTTTGCCAAATTCGCTTTTTAGATTGAGTAGTTTTTTTTTTGGTGGAGTCTATAGGATTTTCTATGTGCACAGTCATGTTATCTGCTAATAATGACAGTTTTGCTTCCTTCTTTCCAATTTGGATACCTTTTATTTCTCTTTATTGTCTGATCACAGTGCCTAGGACATCCAATAATACATAGAAAAGAAGTAGTGAAAGCAGACATCCTTGTGTTGTGGTTAATGTTAGGGAGAACAATTTTAGTTTTTACCCATTGGATATGATGTTGGCTGTAGGTTTCTCATATATGGCCCTTATTATGTTGAGGAATGCTCCCTCTATTACCACTTTCCTGAGTGTTTTATCATAAATGGATGCTGTACCTTATCAACTGCTTTTTCTACATCTATCAATACAATCATGTGATTTTTGTATTTCTTTTGTTTATGTGATGTGTTACATTTATTGATTTATGAATATTATACTATTGTTACATTCCTGGAGTGAATCCCACTTGAACATGGTGTATGATCTTTTCAGTGTTTTGCTAGGTGCAGTTGCCAATATTTTCTTGAGAATTTTAGTGTCTGTGTTCATCAGCAATATTGGCCTATAGTTTTCTTTCTTTGTTGTATCTTTTCTGGTTTTGGGGATAGGATGATTCTGGCTTCACAAAAATTTTGTGAGTCTTTCCTCTTTTTGCATTTTTTGGAATAGTCTGTGAAGGATAGGGGTTAGCTCTTCCTTAAATGTTTTGAAAAATTCTCCTATGAAACTATCCAGTCAGGGGTCTTTTAGTGCCAGAAGTTTTTGATTACTGCTTAGATTTCATCAGCTGTTATTGGTCTGTTCAGGCTTTCTGCTTCTTCTTCATTTGTTGTTGAAGATAATACTTTTCTAGAAATTTGTCCATTTCACCTAGGTTTTCAAATTTCTTGACATCCAGGTTTCCATAGTAATTTGTTATATTCCTTTGTATTTCTGTGGTATCCGTTGTAATCTCTCCTCTTCCATTTCTGATTACATTTATTGGGGTCTTTCTTCTTTTCTTGATGAGTCTGCTTAAAGGCTTATTGTTTTTGCTTATCTTTTCAAAGAACCAGGTCCCTGATCTACTGATCCTTTGCATTTTTCTTTTAATCTCTGTGTTATTTAATTTTAGTTTGATCTTGGTTATTTCCCTCCTCTACTGGCTCTGGGTTTTGTTGTTGTTCCTCCAATTCTCGTAGATGTAGGATTAGATTGTTTATTTGAAATGTTTGTATCTTTCTTAGATAGGCTTATATTGCTATGAACTTCCCTCGCAGTACTGCCTTCACTGTGTCCTGTAAGTTTTGGAGTGTGTTGTGTTCATTCATTTGTTTCCAGAAAGTTTGTCTTTCTTTTCATGCCATTGAGTATCCTTACAATCACTCCTCTAAGCTCTTTATCAGATATATTGCTTGGATACATTTTATCTAGTTCTTCTTCTGAAGAATTATCTTGTTTGTCTTGAGGTCTGTTCCTTTGTCTTCTCATTTGGCTGCTTCTTTGAATTTGTTTATTTGTATTATGTAGATCTGTAAAGATTTGGTGCAGGCTTTTGTGAAACTTTGCTGTGACTGGCCCTGGACAACCAACTGGAGCTATCAGTGATCCAAAGCACGTGGCTCCCTTTTCTGGGCCTGATTTTGTGCAGAAAGAACCAGGCTACATGCCAAGGTTGGCTTTTACCAGCACTGGGCCCTGAGGGTAGTCTGTTAAAGTACCAGAGATATGCCTTAGGTAAGCCTAATTGATGTTATAGCCTCAAGGTTTACCTCTCAGCAACCTGGTTTAATACCACACGGTGGGGCAGAGTAATTCCTACAGGGGGGTTATTGCTTCCTTTCAAGCTATGCTACTTAGAGGGGAGTGTTCTTTCTGGAAGGATGACTTCTACAGTAGGGAAATGACTCAGCACAGGGATCTTGGCAACTGTCCCTCAGCTCTCTTTCCAGAGCCACCAGCTTCAAACTTCCATCACATGTCTCTAGTCCACTCTGTTCTCCCTTTGCCAGAGCCCAGGTAGGTGGTTGCAAACAAAATTTTGTGTGTTGGCCCTTTAAAAGGCTCTCTGCTTCTCTAGCCAGCTGTCTATTGCAGAGAGAAACCTTACTGCTTTTCACAGCTGGGTATTATCTGGGTTTCTTTCCCAGCTCTGGTGCTGTAGGCTTAGAAACCCAGAAGTGTGGGTTTAGACCCCACAAGTCTCAGAGGGAACCCCCAACCACTGAAATATCCCTCCAGAACTCCCGCTTCCTCCCATGGGAGTCCAGCCAGCTGTCTCACACCTCCTTTGTACTCTCGATCAGTCACATTTTGGCGATGTGGTTTCTTCTGTGAGTCCTTGGTTATAAGGCTTCTCTACAGCCAGTGTTCAGTTTGTTATTTAGGATGATTTCTCTACAATTTAGTTGTAACTCCAGGGGAGGTTAGTGTAGCTTCCACTCCTCCTCCACCATCTTTGTCTCATAAAAGGTTTGAAATAGTTTAATCAGGGGAGCTTTTTTTGAAAAATATACATTTTGGTAAAGACTGAATGGAGGTGAAGAGTTTGCCATAGGGGTGTCTGGAAAGAAGGCCTCTTTGTGGAGAATAAGTAGTGTAAATGCCCAAGCCTCCAGAGTTACATTTGGAGAGTTTTCTGAACTTTTGTCCACTTAGCAGAATGCCCTTAGTAGGATGGAGTGCTGTGATGTTCAATGGAAGGTCAAGAAAATCAGTGGTTTCTAAGATGATATCAAGACTTTGCATTACAATGGAGATCCAGAGTTGGGGATGCAGTTGAGCTGGACTCAGAGAGAGCTGGCCTTAGGCCAATACTCCACTCTGATAACTGGGCCACAGGGACTTATTGGATTCCAGAAGTTTGTGTCTCTTTACATCACATTCTAATAACCCGCCAAAAGACAAGATATCCCCTTTCCCCAGTGCATCTGACAGATAACTGCAGATCCTCCAGAAAAAGTGCCAAGAATATTTGGAGTATATGTCTTTAATTGTACTGAAGGGCTTTACCTTTATGGAACTCAAGTTCTATTCATTTGAGGTGCTCTGTGTGTAAGCTACTTGCTGTGAGCTGGATAGGATGATGCAAGTGGTCTCCACAGTGAATCAAATTATTATTCTACCTATAACATCTCAAAAGTGCATATTAAGCAACAACTTACTAAGTTGCCCTCCATTTTATCACCATAGAAACCTGTATGTAAAAATTTCTAATTATGCCTTGATTCCTGGGCTTTAGTGTGGAATTGAACGCCTCCTCTCTGATGTCTCCAACTCCAGGACCCACTATTCCTATAAAGACCAAAATGGGGACTCAGTTTCATCCTTCAGCACCATCTTCAGCCTGGAGAAGGCACCACTGTAGAACTTTCCCAGGATCTTCATGCCCCTCTTAATGCATTTCTTAGTGATTGGGAGAAAAGAGTATTCTCAAGACCTCTTAAAAATATGTGAAAATTAACTTTAATAGTTTATATGAGCCACCCTTCAGCTTCTTACTGTTCCATCTGTTAACCTTGAACTCAGTGTGTTGCTTTAAACTCAATGTGTCACCACCCTTGAAGAGCTGGAAATTTGCCATTAGAGCTTTGCTTTAGAGGCCAATGCCTCAGAGAATTATTAGTTACATGTCTTTCTCTTCTGGACTAAGAGTTTCTGAAAAAACAGTTTAGTTATACAAGCACAGTTTTCACTCATATGTGAAATCTAATGAACCAACTGAACTAACAAGCAAAATATAGACAAGCAAAATAGAGAGCAGGCTGACAGCTCTGAGCATGAGGGTGGGGGGTTAAATTGGGGGATGGAGGAATCAAGCAAAAAAGTAAAAGGACTCATGGACATGAACAACTGTGTGTTGATTGTGGGGGTAGAGGGGTAGAGGTGGAAAAGGGTATAAGGGGGATAAATAATAATGTAAAATACAATAAAAATAAATTATTTAAAAAACTCATATATATGTTTGAAGCATCCCTTGGGACCACTGAATTGTTAATGTGTTGGCTTGCTCTTGGGCTACAAGATCACTCTTTACTTCCAGCATTGGAAATCACACTGAATAGGGATTTCTATTTGTTTTGGAATAAAGTATGTGTGAGCTAACTCTTAAAATAGAAGTTGGGTGTTGAATTTTATCAAATGTCTTTTAGACATCTGTATGAATGATTGATTTTTTTTTAATTTGCTCTGTTAATGTAGACAATAGCATTGATAGACTAATATTGAGCCAACCTTACATTCATGATAAACTTTCTTGGCCACACTTCATAATTATTCAAAGACCTTAGCAAATACCAACTCACATCAAGTGAATAAGTCACTTATTTCTTATGCAATCAGGATTACTGATTTCTTGGAAGTTTCATAGAAATTAACTGTAAAATCATCAGAGGCTGATCCACTCTGTGGGTCCAGTCTTGATGACTATCCTCATCTCTTCTTTGTTTATTCTACCTTTTATTGAGCCAATGGTGACCATTTATATTTCCCCAGAAAAAAGTAGCATTTCTCCACAGTTTAAAAATATGTGGGTATAGAAGAGCAATGTCAGGAAAAAATAGCAGAGTTGGCAATTCCAAGCGCTCATGCCTCCACAGAAATATTGAAAAATCAGGCAGATACAGAACCAACTTTTTCATCTTGGTTAAAAGATACACTGTTGTGTTATCACAGTGCTTTGTTTCTTTATATATTTTTTCTGGTGGATTTACAAATATATGCAGGGAAGGCTGTAAATGTTATTTTGCTTTTTCTCTTCAAACACCTGTTGTGCTTTTGGATAGAACAGCAGTTACAACAGTATACTACTATCAAGAGAACATTATAGATTTGGCTGGAAGTAAAATAAAATTGATATTTTCAAATATTTATAGTACTAGGATTATTTCCTAAAATCAAGCAAGTCCCCCAGAGTCCATTATGCCTTAACTGACATGCAACAGTAAACCCAGGCCAACCAGAGAATGGGCTTTTGCTCAATCCAGGTCATGAGCTCTATCTTAATAGCAGCCCGCAAAATCCACCACTGATTGCAAAAATCTCAGAATAAATTGTATTCATCCAAAACATAACATAGTGGATCTATTCTGAAAAATATCAGTCTCATCACCTCTGGAGAAGTGTTTGTTTTCCTTTTGAAAACTCTACATTAATGAGTTAAAGAGTAAACCAGTGACACAGAGTCAGCTCAAGGAGTGGGAGTAAAGGTTCTTTAATTCTCAGGCCAAGTCTCTAACCATTAAACCATACTACCACTCCCTCTAATTCTTCCTTTAGGTAATAGGTGCAAAAATATGTTTTGGAGATGATGAGATAAAATTAGAGCTTAGGTTATTAGTTTGGCCTTTATATTCACCTTAGACACTAAGACACAAATCCACAATAAGTAATTGGAGACAAAGGGTTTCTTACAACAGTAAAGTTAATGGAGCCTCTAAACAAATTCACAAAACCAAAGCATCATTAAGGAATTTCCGCAAGATCCCAAAGTCAGACGCTTTCCAGTACTTACTGGAAAGTGATACAATTAAGAAACTGAAGGTTTTTCATAGTAAGAAAGCTTTTTTTCTGAAAATTCTTGACAATTTTATCTTTCAGGGAGTATAGTTATGCAATTTGGTTTTGTCATTTTGAACTTTAAAACTCATATAAGAAATTAGGAAGATATTTGTTTTTATTTCTCTGTAAGGATCTTAGTAAGTACTATGAAAATTGCATGCTAGAAATGCTTAGAGAAGCTTTTTCCAAATGGGAAATGATAAAAATGTAGGCACAGTCTTAGTGGCTTTGTATCATTGCTTTCATGGTATAGTAAACATTACTCATAACACCAGAATTGTGACTTACATCACATTATTCAGTTTTTAAAAAAATTTTCACTTGTGAGTGTAGTTTTATAAAATACACAGAGAGTTATAAACAGTATATTAACTTATTCATTTAATTAATAATCTTAAAATTAAATTAGGTAAAATAATTATGAAACTTAACAAAAATATAGTTATAACTATATTTATCTGGTTATTTTCATCATTATTCCAATGCAAGGGTTAATATGATATTTTTCCCATTATAATTTGATTTTTCAATTACAGTTTACATTCAATATTATTTGTATTCATTTCAGGTGTATAGTATAGTTGTTAGATAACTGATGAAATAGGAGAAGCTATACTCAAACGTGAGCTTTGATGTTTGTAAAATAAGGCTACAAATTCCTTCTACTTTGTGTAGGTTATATATGTGAGAATAAAGCATTAAAATGTTTTGAAAATATGTAAAACTTTAAAAATTCTAAGTTATATTAATCTCTTTTTGAGAGTTCTCCCAACTAAGTTTTTAAAAATTACTTTATTGTTGTTCAATTACAGTTGTCTGCATTTTCTCCCCATCTCTCCCCCAACCCCAGCCAAACCCACCTCCCTCCCTTGCTTCCACCCTCCCCCTTGATTTTGTCTATGTGTCCTTTATAGTGACACATAATCAACAAAAGAAAAAAGCAAACAAAATATTGATCTCTTAAATTTGAACTAAATCACTTAAGTAAAGATGAAAGAGAAAAATGCTGCAGAATGTTTTCCTTTCATTCTTTTTTATTGTTGTTCAAGTACAGTTGTCTCCATTTTCCCACTATCATTTTCAAGGAACATGTATAAAAGACCCATGGACAAAGCCAAAGGTGGGTAGGATTGAGGGTGCAGAATGCTTTATTGCTTTATTCTGCAGGAATTTCCTCTGTAGCAATTTGTTTAACTGATGTGTTTCTTGATGACACTAGAGAGTAGTCTGTTTGCCTCCAAATTGGAAATGAAAAGATATAGAATATAGAAAAGCATTTTGATCATAAAGCACATTTACTATACATCTTGATGTGTGATTCTGTTACTTGTTGACCCTGTTAGCTGTTCCAATGTGCCTTTCCCTTTGCTCCACTAGGTTTCTGTTTTTTAATGAAATCTCTCTGTTATGTCTCTATGTGCTATGTACATACAGTAATAAAAGTAAGTCTATGGGAATTTAATAATGCAGATTTTTAACTTTAACCTAATTCTTAGTTTCAAATGAATGTGGTAGTAAACCAACATAATGTTTGTGGGGGGAGATTTATAATTAACAACATGTAATGTTACTTTACAAAAATACAGATGAAAATTTATGAATTTGTGGGTGGTTTGGAGATTATTCTAAATTATTAAAGAAGGTAAATTATAAATTTTTTTGTGGTTTTAGAAATGTAGCTTTGTTACTTTAAAAAGAAATACAACAAATTCCAGTAAAGATGAAGTAAGAGATCTTGGGTTTACCAACCCCATTCCCCTTCCCCACCATACATACCCACTCACAACTTAAACAACCTAAAATTAGACAGAAAGAGAAACAAACAAGGAAAGCTCATGGCTGCATTAGCTAAAAGCTTGGAGGGAGTTCCAAGACTGCACAAAAAGAAAATAAACCCAAGCAGAGCCTAAATTCTTTCTGAGCTCAGGACAGAAATAAAGGCTCAGTGGCCAGGATGGCTGAAATGTGCAGGGCAGGAAACCATAAAGGAGGAGGCTATAGGGCTAGCTGTAGAAGGGTCACCATGAGGCTCCAGCTGAGCACTAATCTGTGTATGCATGAGAGGAAGTGATTCAAGACCAAAGGAAGAACAACTAGTCAAATAATGTAGTAAAATCCCCAGCATCCACACAAGGCTGGGAGTAGTTTGTTGTTCCACTTGGGTGGTAAAGCCACCATAAGGAACATGCCTTAGCAGTGTGGCTAAGTTCCTTGTAGATTAAAGGCCTTTCAGGTTCTGACTTAACAAAGTTTAAAAGTTTTAAAATAATCTACCTGATATCAAGTAATATATTATAGTCCATTAAAATAATCGAACATTATTTAAAGGAATACAACAAAATCCAGCAGCCTACTATGTAATATATTCACAATGTCTGCCATCCAATTGAAAAGTACCAAGCACACAAACAAACAAACAAACAAACAAACAAACAAACAAACAAACATGTGACTGATAACAAGGAGAAGGACATAAAAACCTATCCTGTATTATTCTCTTTCTAAAAACTTCTAGAGCTCTGACTGGTGTGGCTTAGTGGACTTGTTACAGAACAGTCACACAAACACACAGGGGCCCAGACTCTGGAGAGGACAGCACACTAATACCGTCCGGACCATCCACTGGGCTCATCTGTCTGCCGCCAGAGGAAAGACACCTCTCAATGGCAAAGACCAGTGAAAAGGAAAGGAAAGGTCTACCTAAGGCTATACAAACCTAAATAAGTGACCCAATATCCCCATTAAACCATCAAAGTCCTTTAGGCCAACTACTGCTGCCCACAGTGCTTTCTTCTTCCCCTGCCCTTATCCAAGCTACCATAAGTCCAGAAAAGCAGCACACGTGGGTGTCCCCAGGCCACTGGCACCGACAGCTGTGTTGCCATCCAGGCAGAGCCTCTTCTTTCCTCCACCAGAGGTGCAGGGGTCTGCAGTCTTGCCAAGCCTTGTGGATCCGCTCCTTGCAATGCTGCAAGGGGATCTGCACTCTGGCTCGGACCGTGTGGCTCTTCCCCACTGCCACCGCATGGTTCTCCTCCTACTGCACCAGGGCAGTAAAGGGGTTGGCACTCTTCCAACTCTGCGTGATTTTCTCTCTCAATGGCTGCCACGTCCCCCCTTTTATACTCCCTCTGTCTTCCTCTGCAGCTCCATTTCCAGCTCCTCCCACAGTTGGCCACACCCCCAGGACTCCC
Source organism: Carollia perspicillata (assembly GCA_004027735.1). Taxonomy (NCBI): domain Eukaryota; kingdom Metazoa; phylum Chordata; class Mammalia; order Chiroptera; family Phyllostomidae; genus Carollia; species Carollia perspicillata. The sequence continues at coordinate 16,284 of PVKM010004140.1, forward strand.
ATACTCGGTTGCCATGGTGAGTCTGGGAGGGCATGGCCCCCTGGTGTGGAGCCAATCATCTCTCGGCTCTTACATAAGCACTGTAACCAGGAGGAGTTGCCTCGCAGTAATGCTCTGCCAGGGGGAGGGGTGTGCAGCATGGAGGGGTGTCCTTGATCTCTTTTTGGGGCTCCCCTCTTGGCTGCACTCTGTTACAATCCCTCCTTTCAGATTTACACCCACTTTATAATCATATAAAGGACAATGGAGGAAGGTCTCATCTTCTTGTAACTACTTCTGGCTGGACATGGACGTCATCCTACCTACCCTTGGGTCAGGGGTGCTCTGAAAGGGGGAGGAGTACAGCATTGAGGGAGCCCTTCCTGTAAAGGAAGGACCTTATAGGATCCTGGTCAGTTTGCTATCACCAGGAAGTCTCAGGCTTGGTGTCCAAAGGCTGGTATTACTGGACTATTGGCATCCTGGTCATATTCTGGAGGTGACAGATCAGGCAAGAAATTGGAAGCACAGCTAAATCATAACCACTAAATCACAAGGGCAGGGACTTAAGTAAAGAATGCCTTATCTGGAGGAAGGTGTGCAAAACATGCTACACCTGTCCAAAACTTTTGTGGCTCACCATACTTCACTTGGCCTGAGGGGAATGTATTAACATTTTCTCCCTTTCAGATTTTTGAGCCCTTTCTGTCCAAGCCATCAAGACAGAAAAGGGAAAAATGAAGCCCACAGACTGCCCAAACCCTTCACCAACCCAACCACCTAATTCAGTCAAATCGTTGGGTCTCAGGGCGCAATGATGAAGATGGGCTCCTTAAGTGAGGAGCACTTGCAACCAATCACTCATAGGCATAGGCAGGTCATAGGCATATGCCCTATGAGAACAGAAGAACACACAGTTTAATTCACACAACAACCCCTAAACCAGTCTCTGTGCCTGTGAAACTGTCTTTTAGAAAGACATTCCATTGCAAGGTCATTGCTGCAATGACATTTAACAGTGGCAATTTGACAGGGCCTTTGCACCTGTAAGTTATACATCTCTGGTGATATTACAAACCCAGTTTCAACTTTCAAACGAAAACGCTTTCAAGACAGTTAGCTGTGCCATTCTGATGTCCAATACTAGGCATTGTGATTTTCCTTGAATCACCATTTTTCTCCCTAAGATCACCCTCACCATTATTATAGGGACTACTTTGAGTCCTGCTTTTAATTTTTCATGTTCATTTGCATAAACACACCAAGAGCAGCCTGGATTTTTATGATCCTTAAGTCCACTTTGCTGGGACTCACACAGGGAACCCTTAGATTGACTTCTCAGTCTACCCCTCAGGGCACAGAAGCAGAGCCACACATACGACATCTGGCTTCGCCTGTACCAGTTGTTTCACTCAAATCCTTGAGCCTCCATTGTGCCTACAGGTTCCTTTTTAGCCATCTTTCAGGAAAGCAACCTTCATTCCCTCCCTGGAAAGACCGGTATGAACCGCACAACCAACCAAAGTACCAGGCTTCTCTCATGGGCTTTTGCTCGCTTTGCAAGTCAATCCCAGTTTCTCAGGGCTTTCTGGTGAGGACCAGAACCCATACATGCCTCCTTCAGGCGTCAAATTCCAGTCAAAGTCTTGGTTAATAAAACCACTATTAATGACTGGTGTTAATGGTTTTATGCAAAGAAACCTTATGTTATCACTCACTCCTTCAGAATGCCAAATTCTGGAGGAATCAGGTAGGGAGAAAAATACAAAGTGTGAAGGAAAGTCCTTTTCCTTTTCACTTTCTTACAGAGTATGAAGCTTCAACCTTTTCTGGAATCCTCCATTTCCTTTTTAGAGCAGATATAGAGCATAACCCGAAACACAGAGTTCTGGAACAATACATGTAGAGGCATTCTCTTGCACCAAATGTGTCCATTGTTGCCTCGCACCGATATACTCTTTCAGGCTCAGTCTCTTGGCAGAAACATGCTGCTTTGCCTCAGGCTGAAACATTCATCAGCCTGGACCCTTCCTGGATCCAAAGCCGAAAAAGCATTGTCCCCAACCGGCTATAGGCGACCTTTCCTAGGTCTTACAGATACAGAGGGTTCTGATCAGAAACAAAACCAGTGGCAGAGACACACTCTTTGCCTCAGGCTGAAACCCTTGTTAGCCCCAAATGACCCTTCCTGGGTCCCGGGTGGCAAAGGCATTATCCCCAACTGGCTACAGCGACCTTTCCTAGATCTTACGGCAGCCTTCAACAGGTCTTCATGTATGAAGACATGCTCCTTCCAGCCAGGTCTCTTGGCAGAGACATGCTCTTTGCCTCAGGCTGAAACACTCATCAGCCCCAAATGACCCTTCCTGGGTCCCAGTGGCAAAAGCATTCTCCCCAACCGGCTATGGGTGACCTGCACTAGGTCTTATGATACAGGTTTCTGATCAGACCAGAACCAATGTGAGAAATTTGCTCTTTTCCAATGAAATCAGAAAATAAATAGTTGAGGTTTCCATTACTCCAGGTTTAAAACTTTCACATCCTTTATACATATTTCTACTCATTCCCACACTGGGAAGGACTATACTTAAACTCAGTACTTAAACTCAGCATGTGGTAGACAAAAGTCCCTAGCTTTACAAACACTTGCATGAACAAACAAACACTGTCACTCTGTGTTGGGATTCGCTGTCTCTATCTGGAAGAGGAATTTCAAACCTTCCTCCAGAGTGTAGGTCCAATTTTCCCTTTCTACCTCAGCTGCAGCAGTAGGGGCTGTGTCTCCCTTAGGCGGTGCCCGTTTTACCCATGTGTGGTGAATCCAGGGCTTAATTCCCATCAGCTTCAGGGAGGAATGCGTTGTCACTAGGACATCATAGGGACCAGCCATTGTTCAGACAGCTCCTGCTCAGGGCCTTGGCTCTTCCAGGTCTTTAGTAAGACCTGGTCCCCTGACCGGAACAGGTGCAGAGGCTCATCAGAGGGGTGGACAGACCTGCAGTGAACAAACTTGTGCAAAATGGTTAGTGTTTGCCCTAAATCCTGTACATATTGCTTAATTTGTGCCTCGTGCTCCAAATTCAGAGGGGGTATACCCAAAACAGAAACTCGGAGGGGTATTCCATAAACTATTTCAAAAAAGGCTCAGTTTAAGCCCACTTCTGGGTGCCACTCTGATTTGGAGAAAAGCAATGGGGAGTGCCTGGTTCCATTTTAAATGTATTTCCTAGCATATTTTTGCCAAGGTCTTCTTTATGGTGTGATTCATTTTCTCAGTCTTTCCTGTGGACTGCGGTCTCCAAGATGCACGCAGTTTCCATCGTATTTGCAATGCCTGTCCAACCTTCTGGGAGATTTCTGAAGTGAACGATGGTCCATTGTCGCTTTGAATGCTCTGGGGAAGTCCAAACCTGGGGATTATTTCTGTAAGCAACAGTTTTGCCACCTCAGTTGCCTTTTCAGTCCTGGTGGTGTACGCTTCTACCCACCCAGAAAAAGTATCCACAAAGACCAACAAGAATCTGAAATTTTTTCTTTGTTTTAGGCATTTGTGTGAAGTCCACCTGCCTGTCCTCAATGGGCACATCCCTTTATATTGTACTCCTTTTTCCGTGGGAACATGCTCTGTCTTAGGATTGTTTCTGGCACATATCTGACAGGCTTGGCTGATCCTGTGGACAATCCTTTGCAAATAAGGGCCTTTCAGATGTGGCCTAATGAAGTCCATTAGAGCATACCTTCCATAGTGGGTCCCTTCATGTAGGTGCTTGAGGACAGAATACACTAGAGCCTCAGGTAGTAGAATCATACCATGGGTATTGACCTTCCACATAGAATTGGGATCAGTGTTAGTGAATCCCCATTTGCGGGCCCGCTCCTCATCCCGTTCTGTGTAATGACGTTTAAAATCTAACAAATCCAGATGGGTAACAAAAGCTGCTAGGTGTGGCACCTCCTTGGCTGCCTGTCTTGCTGCTTTGTCAGCAATTTGGTTTCCCTGACTGGTTTGCTAACCATCCCTCTGGTGTCCTGGGCAGTGCATTATAGCAACCTGGTCTGGTACGTTCACCGCCTCCAACAACTGTAGAATCACCTCCGAGTGTTTAACATCCTTGTTCCCCAAGGTTAAAAGTCCTCTCTCTCTCTGTATTGCTCCATGGGCATGGGCTACCATGAAGGCATATTTAGAATCTGTATACACATTAACTTTCTTTCCTTGGAACAGGAGTAAGGCTCTTGCGAGGGCTATTAGTTCAGCCTTTTGTTCTGAGGTTCCTGGTGTAAGGGCTTGGGCTTCTATTACCTTGCCTGCAGTGGCCACCGCATACCCAACTTGTCACTGGCCATTGTCCATGAAGCTGCTCCTGTCTATATACAGCTCCCAGTCCAGTGACACCAATGGCTGGTCTGTCAGATCTGGGCTGCTAGAATAAACTTGGTCAATTATTTCCAAGCAGTCATGCTCAAGGTTGGAGTCCCCCTCCATATCTCGGAGTAGGGTGGCTGGGTTCAGGGTTGTGGTGGTCTGCAAGGTAACATTTGGATTGTCCAGCAAAATGGCCTGGTATTTCCCCATATGCCCTACTGTCAGCCAATATCCTCCTCTGTTCTAGCAGAGTCAAAACCTGATGTGGCACCAACACTGTAGTAGGTTGTCCCAAGGTAAACTTCTCAGCTTCCTGTAAGATGTCACAGGTGGCTGCTACTGCTCGGAGGCACAGTGGCCATCCTTTTGTAGGTTGTTCCAACGCTCTGCCAGGGGGTGGGGTGTGCATCACAGAGGGGGGTCCTTGATCCCTCTTTGGGGCCCCCCTCTTGGCTGCTCCTTGTTACAGACTGAGCGCCAGCCTGCAAACCAAAAGGTTGCCAGTTCAATTCCCAGTCTAGGGCACATGTCCTAGGGCCAGGTCCCCAGTAAAGGGCACACTAGAAGCAAACACACATTGATGTTTCTCTCCCTCTCTTTCTCCCTGCCTTCCCATCTCTAAAACCAAATAAATAAAATTAAAAAAAATTTTCTAGAAAAGGTAAAACTATCATTTCAGAAAATCACCAGTGGTTGCCAGAGTCTAGGAATCGGGAGGCAGTGGGGGGACAAGGATGGGGATTACCTGTGAATGGGCACCAGAGAATCTTGAAAATGTTCTATATCTTGAAAGTAGCTGTGGTTACAGGAGTATATAGTATAGCAAAACTTATGAAAATACACTCAGAATTGTAGTTTTATTTCATATGAAGTTATACGTTAGTAAAGTTGATTTAAAAACATTGAATTAAATGTGAACTCCAAAACAATATTTCAATAGAAAGATAATAATCACATGTAACCTAAATAACTTATTTTATGTGTTTACTTGGTGCTTATGAAATGCTTGAGTATCCTTAACTATTTTTAATCCTAGTCGATAAATATGATGAACTTTAGTGTAATCACTGACATCATAAATTTAAAAGTTGTTAAAGTTAAAAAGACACACTGATTGTTTTAATGTTCACTGAGGGTGACTCATAGCCAATTTTTTAATTGGTAAAAATTTTTCAAATATCAGTTCTAATGATTGTTTACCCTACTTTTGAATAACACTAAACTCTTTTTTTCAGTTCACTTATATTTCACTTTTTATAGCTTTTCTTCATTGTGTAGTAGTTTGAAGTAGAATAAAAATAGCTACAAGTTATGATCTACTATGAACACATTTAATTAATTCTATTCTTTCACATTAAAATCATGGCTCACTATTAGTGTTTCATTTAGTCTAGTCAGTTGTGTTATTAACATACTCAGCTAGGGATTTGGGAGTAAAGAAAGGAGAGAGAGTTTCTAGAACAATGGACACAATCAGAGTTACCAGGAATTTATCCAACCAAATTAAAATTCTCCCCAACTGAAGCAATGACATATTGAGGAATAAAAACATAGGCAAGCATCAGGTGATAAGTAACTCTTACTTATCTTCTACTGCATAGATGTACTTTAGAAATATAAGGCGTTGCTAACCAGAGTAAATTGCTCTGTTTATTCTACTTCCTATACACTTGCAGCCCCTTCTTCTGACATGCAGCAAAGACATTCTTTGTGGCACAGTCAAGACTTTTTCCCTCTGTTCTCCACTCAGAGTTTCTTTAACACTTCCTTCTATTGGAACCTGCATTCTCTGTATTTGTTTGCAGACCATAATTTCAAGTAATAGAAATAGGCATATGATTGTTGTTTATAAACTGAGCTGAAGTCAATGGTAGGACAGATGGGGATTTTTAAAATATTCTAGTGATTGTTTTTATGGGTGTGGTATTCATGATATTCAGGATACCCCTTCTCTCAAGTATACAAGGTATGGGTTGGTAGGGAAAAAAATTTGGGGCCATGCTAGAAGTCTGTGTACCATTGGGTTTGGAACATACTTGGCTTACAGTTTCAAATATTGTTTTGGACTTACAAGGTCTGTTCAGAAGGTATTCAGCCATGTAATATGAAAAATAGAGACATCTATTGAAGAAGATACAAAATACAAGAAACATTGTACATAGAATAATAATCCCTCAGTCCCCTTCAAAGTAGGCACATTGGAGCTTCACACAGTTCTCCCAGTCACCATCAGCTGCCCCATCATATTTTCCTGAATTTCACCACCAGTTTGAAATCTCTTCCCTTTTAAAGCTGATTTTAGTTTTAGGGAAAGCCAGAAGTGTCAGGGTGCCAAATCTGGACTGTAGAGGGGCTGAGTCACCTGGGTGATATGATGTTTTGCTAAAAAAAACTCTGCATAAGACATGATGCATGAGTGGGCACATTGTCGTGATGAAGTTACCAGTCTTCAGTTGTCCATATCTGTCGTGCTCTGAATCATCCAAATGGTTTCTGTATAGGAATGTTCAAGCTTAACACAAAATTTTATGATTTGTTGCTCTACTTTTTCAGTCATTTTGAAAGTTATGGCCACACAATACACATGCTCAGTGCATCTGCCTCCTTCACTGACTAGTACAGTGAAGTCATCATTGTTCACACATGTGAATTCCAGTCCACTCTTCTTAGCTGCAATGTTATATCAATGTTGTGCAAACTGTTCCTCTTATATTAACAATGGCCAGGCCTTTTCTGGACAGACTTTGTACTTTTTCATTGATACTCTGCCATCCTATTTCTGAAACTTCTTATGTTAGGTTTTCCCACCATGCCCCATTTTATTTTACCATTTTCTATTATTCTCCATGTTTTTCATCTCTGTGCTGAAGGCCCAGTATTTTTACTTCCATAATATGTGGAACACTATCTCTTGTGTCTAATCTGCTATCAAACTCATCAATAAAACAGTAAGTTTTACTTATTTTTATGCATAGGGCCCCTTTTTCTAAAATAATACAGAATATTCTAAATGTATTTCTTGTAATGATTTCTTCATTTTCTAATCAAATATGATATGGTTGTACTTAATGATAGCATTTCCTATTCATTTGTCATATTTCTGTTTACTTTTGTCACTCTTAAACAAATTTAGCATGAATATCAAATTACTACTGATAAAAAAATGAACCTGAAGGCAGTTTTTATTACTGAATACTATCTTTAGTACTATTTTTGTAATATGTACAATATTTACAAATGTATACTTATATGTATTATGCTACATTTTTTGTTTTATACATGTCTTTCAAAAAAACTAAGAAAAATTAGAGCTCTGGCTGGTGTGGCTCAGTGGACTGAGTGCCAGCCTGTGAACCAAAAGGTCAGTAGTTTGATTCTCAGTCAAGACACATGCCTGGTTTGTGGGCCAGGTTTCCAATTTGGGGTTGTGCAAAAGGCAACTGATTGATATTTCTCTACCTCTCTTTCTCCCCACCTTCCTTTTTCTCTACAAATAAATTAAATCTTAAAAAATAAAAAGGTAAAGTTAAAACAAAGAAAAATTTCAATTTTATTTATTTTTTATATTACTGCACATTCAAATTTTCATAACTTCTAGTTTTTCTATAAAATTAACATGCTATCTGACATAATTTCTCTTAATTTGAAAAACTTCCTTTAGCATTTCTTGTAATACAAATATGTTGCTAAGAATCTTTTAGCTCCTATTTACCCAAAAATATTTTTGTTAAAACTTTTTCCATGAAGCTTACTCTCTTTGAATATGAAACTCTTGGCTTTTTTTTAACTTTAATTTTGTCATTTAAGGTCTTCTGTCTCCATAGTTACCATTATGCAGTAATTGTTTCCTTCTATGCAGCATGCCATTTTTTTCTTGCTCTTTTCAAAATTTTGTTTGACTATAAAAATCTTGAAGGTGATTTTTTGTATTGTTTATATTTTGATTGGGGTCTATTGTTCTTTTTGTATCTGCAAGTTATTTTTATAACATATTTAGAAATCTCTTGCTATTATTTCTTCAAATACTTTATTCTTCCTCTGCTTCTTTCTCTTCTCCTTCTAAAACTCTAATTAACTTATTTCATACAGATAATGTTAGCCAATACATGTATTGGGGTGACACTGGTTAATAAAATTACATATGTTTCAGGTGCACAGATATATTGTATTGTGTGTCCACCACCCCAAGTCAAGTTTCCTTCAATTGCTATTTCTCTCCCCTTTACCCTCTTATACCTCTCCCTACCATTCTTCAAGGATTGAAATAAGTCAGTCACAGGAAGGTAAGTATATATGATTTCACTGACATGTGGAATATAATGAACAAAATAAAGTAACAAAGTGGAGACAGACTCATAGATGGAGAACAGACTGACAGCTGTCAGAGGAGAGGGGGTTGGAGGATAGGTAATAAAGGATTAAACAAAGAAAAAGACTTGGCAATTACTTTTTATTTGACTTTCCTTCCTCTTAGCTTACACTGCTTAAAAATTGATGAATTAAAGAATTAATGAAGAGAGAAAAAGTGATTCAGATCATCAGATTTTTTCTCTGTCCTTCTATGTCTCTGGACACCTGAACTACCATTTTTTATCTCATGTCCCACACAGCTGCTTGAAATATCTTCTCAGCTCTCCTTCCTTTTAGCATCTACCTTATTCTGAGATGTTTGCCTCTCTGACCAAAAAAACGAATGAATTTTCAAATGCTCCAAGGGAAAAAGTAGCATAGTGTGTCAGGCTTACTCACTGAATCTCCTTGGTCACTTCCATAAGGATCCCTTGCTCTTTACACTTTTTCTCAGTGGGAAGACAGTTCTCTTAAAAGTGAAATTACTACCACATTGTTGTGAATTATCTTCTTGGATGCAATATTTGTTTCTTCTGCCTATTTATATTTTCTAAATCAGGAAAGCATAGAAATTTTGTCTCTTTTTCTGTTCATATCATTTTAGGTTATAGTGGTATGAGATTGTCAAATGTACACACCCAGGTAAGTATGACCACACTAAATATGTAGAAAACGTCCATCTTCCCAAAGTGTTCCTTGATGCCTATTTGCAGTCTGCTTTACCCAAACCTGCCCTGAGAAACTAATTATATAGTCAATATCAATAAAGAGAATTTTTGCAGGAAATTCCTATAAATCAATTAATACAATATTTGATCATTTGTTTCTGTCTTTCACTTAGGTTCATCCATATGGGGTTATATATCATTAGTTACTTTGAGTACTATTTTGTGATCAGCGACAGGGCTCACAAATACTGTATTAAATTCATCCTTAAATATTTAACATATTATGCTAACACTTTATTTTGCAATGCTACTATTAAAAAGCTAATGTATTGACTTACCTTCTACCCTCTCTATCCTCCTTGCTAATCCACTTATTTAGTTCTAGTTGTTTCTTTGTTAATTCCTACCTACTTCATCATGGTTTCCCTGAATAAAGAAAATATCTTGTTAATATAGTTGGTGATGTGGATTAATTTTGATATGTTAAAAATATGCAGTCATATAACATATAAGCAACTTGTATGTCACATATCTTTTTTAGTAATTGCTGGAGATTTTGCTTACCTAAATCCTCAACTCTTAGTAAGCACATCTATAAAGGTATTTATTGCTTTGTTTATTTTAAAAATATAGTCATCCCTTGCTATATCATGGTTCACTTATTGCAGCTTCACTGTATTGTGGTTTTTTTTTTTAAATCTAATTCTGTATTGTGGAGTTTTCGCTATATCACAGGGTTTCGTATACTTCACTGGTGAGTACTCATAGAATTTTATATGTTGTTAAAATTACATAGGTTTAAGAGTGTAGAAAGTGTTTAAGAGCATATGAAGTGTTTATAAGACTGTGGAAAAGGTTAATAAGAGAGTGGGAACAGTTTATAGGAGTGTGGGAAGGGTTTATAAAGTCTTAAATATATATAAATAATAAAATAAATATAACACCGCTACCTCGCAGATTTTCACCTATTGCGGGGGTCTCTGGAACGTAACTCCCGCGATAGATGAGGAATCACTGTATACCTTAGTATGTGCATTTTCTCAGATCATTAATAGCTCTAAGTAAATAACTAGTTACAATTCCAAGGAAACCTAATCTTTGATGTTTAGAAGGAACTAATGATGTGTTACATGTCCAGTTATTGACCTTAGATGTTTGCTTCATGAGATAATGTCTAATCTGTTTTACATTTTCATGGTTTTGACAGGAAAAGCCTTTAACATTAAGTAATTTGTTATTGAAAATGTAGAATCAAAAGAAATTCTACTATAATAAAATTATAGTAGAATAAATTCTACTATAATAAAATTATAGTAGAATTTAAAAGAAATTATCAATTATAATAATGTTTTTTTTCTTTTTTTCATATTTTTCTCTCCTTTATTCCTCTCTGCCCTATACCCCCCTCCTACTATCATTCCCCCACATTAGTTCATGTTCATGAGTCATATGTATACATTCTTTGGCTTCTCCATTTCCCGTATGATTCTTAACCTCCCCCTGTCAATTTTCTACCTACTATTTATGCCTCTTATTCCCCGTACCTTTTCCTTAATCTCCCTCATCTCTCCCCCGCTGATAACCCTCTATGTTATCTCTATTTCTGTGCATCTATTCCTGTTCTAGTTATTTGCTCAGTTTTTTATTATTATTTTTTGTTTTGTTTTTGTTATTCTTGTTATTTTGGTTGTTGATAGTTGTTCGTTGTCATTTTACTGCTTGTGTTTTTGATCCTTTTCTATTTCTTAGATAAGTCCATTTAACATTTCATATAGTAAGGGTTTTGTGATGATGGACTCCTTTAACTTGACCATATCTGGGAAGCACTTTATCTGCCTTTCCATTCTAAATGATAGCTTTGCTAGATACATTAATCTTGGATGTAGGTGCTTACCTTTCATGACTTGGAATACTTCTTTCCAGCCCCTTCTTGCTTGTAAGGTTTCTTTTGATAACTCAGCTGATAGTCTTATGGGAACTCCTTTGTCGGTAACTCTCTCCTTTTCTCTTGCTGCTTTTAAGATTCACTCCTTATATTTGATCTTGGGTAATGTGTGATGATGTGCCGTGGTGTGTGCTTCCTTGGGTCCACCTTCTTTGGGACTCTCTGAGCTTCCTGGACTTCCTGGAAGTCTATTTTCTTTGCCAGATTGGAAAGTTCTCCTTCATTATGTTTTCAAATAAGTTTTTAATTCCTTGCTCTTCCTCTTCTCCTTCTGGCACCCCAATGATTTCAATGTTGGAACCTTTAAAGTTGTCCCAGAGGTTCCTAAGCCTCTCCTGGTTATTTTGAATTCTTGTTTCTTCATTGTGTTCTGGTTGAATGCTTATTTCTTCCTTTAGCTCCAAATGATTTGCTCCTTTTGATTTGAGTCCTGGTTTCTTTCCCTTCACTGTTGATTCCCTGTAGATTTTCCTTTATTACACTTTTCATAGCTTTCACCTTTTCCTCTATTTTGTGACCATACTCAACCATTCCTGTGAGCATCCTGATAACCAATGTTTTGAACTCTTCATTTGATAGCTTGGTTATCTCTTCATGGCTTAGTTGTATTTTTTTCTGGAGCTTTGATCTGTTATTTCATTTGGGCCTTATTTTTTGTCTATGTGTGCTGTTACATAGTCAGGGGTGGAGCCTTAGGTGTCAACTATAATCAATTAAAAGAAATTATCAACTATGAAATTAAAAGAAATTATCAACTATAATAAAATTATTGTGAATTTTCCTCTGACTTTAGTATAATTACAACCAAGACACTGGTTTTCGTAACTCATCTGAACTCCATAAATATTTTATAAGGTATTTTTGTCTACTTCTAAGAAAGTTTGTCACCTTTTAACATGGATGAAAATTTTGAATCTCATGCATCTATGTTACTAAAAGTGGATTTTTCTTTTTCTTTAACTAACTGAGGTGAAGATTGATTGTGAGAGCTAGTTAGTAGTCAGAATTATGCTGAACTGTTGGGACAAGCTGTTGGAGCTGTCTCTCAAAAATCTGGATACCACTGTTAAATAGATTTGGGAAGAACATATGGTTCTCATTTGAAATATTGCAAATATCATCGTGATTAAGACTGAAAAATTTTAAGAAAGACCAAAACTGTTTTTTATTATAACACCAGACAGAAAAAAAATGCATACTAAACTAAGAATCCAAGTGTCTCATTTATAGAAATTTCTATTCTGTATTGTATTTTTCTTTTTATTTTACTTCAAAAAAACCCCAAACAATACAGAAATACTGTTGCCTTTTTCTTTTATTTGAAATATAAAATCAAACAATAGTTGAAAATAAAATATATATTGAAAACAATGATAAATTTATGAACTTTTACTTTCAATAAAATCTTTCACTTGGGATTTTAAAGTTGTATTTTCATTCCACAATCCTGTTGATTAGGAATAAATGTGTACATATTTTCTAATTAGACTGTAATAAACCTACGATCTTCTGTCTCTGTAAAACAGATGTAATGAGGGTTCTAATAAGAGCTGTTAGATTAATCCAGCTGCTTACAATATGTGATGAGTTTGTCCACTGTCAAAAAAGTCTGAGGATACATGAGCCAACTGGCATAGGATTGGAAGCTGGGCATCTCTCAGTCAATTAGGACTATGTCTATGACATTTTTATCAACTCTACTTTCAAAATGCTGAACGATGAAAAACTCTACCTTGTCTGCCCTACAGATTTTTTAACGCCTTTAAAAAATTCTCACCTAAGGGTATGTTTATCTATTTTAGAGATGGAGAGACAAAAAAGAAACATTGATGTGAAAGGGCAACATTTATCAGTTGCCTCCCATGTACACAATGACTGAGGGTCAAACTTTCAGCCTAGTTATGTGCTCTGACCAGGAATCAAACTTTCTGAAGTGTATGGTACAATGCCCCAACTAACTAGCCATTGGGCCAAAGCAGTTGTCCTACAATTATTCCCAGCACTGATGTCTTTAAAGATTTTCTGCTTAAAATATCACTTCTAATTCATATTACTCTATTCCCTAAAACAAGTCGTTTACTTATACTTAAAAAATAAAATCTTCAGAGAAAGAGATAGATATTGAATCTATACTTTTACTGGTTAAGGAGCCTTAGAGTGTAATTTTATCATATCTTCCAATCTAAAAAAATTAACTTTAAAGTAAGTAATACAATAAAGATATTCATGTCAAAAGTTAATTATTCATGACTGTGTTTCTATATTGTTCATTGCTTTACTTTGTTCATTAGGTTCCTCTTCTGGGTGAGATCATATGGTGTTTGTCTTTCACCTACTTGTGGGGGGGCTGTGCCAGCAGGAGCCCCCCATCCACCACAGATGAACATAACGCTACCAAGACATGATTTGCTTGGGGAGGAAAGGTGGCTAGTCTCTTAAGGGAGAAAGGCCCAGAGCCTCTTCCTCAATGGCTTTTTATTAGGTTGGTAACACACAGGGATACAGATAAAGCTTATCAATCAATGTCAGGTGGCAAGGGTCAAACAATAAATAACATTTCAAAGAAATCTGAGGGCTTAATATGAGTCAGTGTCTGTCAGGTAAGGGGGTTGCAAAAACTTTAGGAGACATACTCATTTCCTGCCCGGACCCTTATCATATGGATGATAGCACTCTTATCAAAGCAGGCTTCATAGGATTTACGAAATCTTTGTTATGCCCCATTACCCTGTAATCCACTCTAGCTGGCAGAGGGCTGCACCCCCTCCCCGTCAAGATTCAGGCTTAAGTGGATTAGAGCCAGGAAACGCTTCTCCCAGAACTTCTCCAAGACAGAAAGGGGACTCGGGCTATGTCAAAATAGCCGGAGGGTTTGAGGGTCCTTTGCCCTCACTTTGTTGCAGCCCCTGAGTCCTTTCTTGACGGCCTCCCACATGATCATGTCTGCTTGGGTTGCCTCTCCTCTGAGGGGTTGTACCCAGAGACTCTGACTAACCAACCAAGCGTTGGGGGCTAGAGATGGCAGAAGCAGCGCTCTTGCCAGGGAGACAAGCTTTGTTTCCTCACTGACTCACAATCCGGAGGTCACTCACTGAGCCTTAGCCACAGGGGGCAGTTACAACTCCTGAAACCTGACAGAGTGGTTCCCAACACCTACTGGCTTATTATTTCACTTAACACAATATTCTTCAGTTCCACCACAGACATGGAAACGTGAAACAGACTGACGATGACCAGAGGGGAGGGGGAAAATTGTGGAAAGAAGGGAAAGAGACTGGTCAAATAACAAGTATAAATGACCCATGGATATGGACAACAGTGTGGGAAATGACTTTGGGAGTTGGGGTTGGGATGGGTGAAGGAAGGCAAAGGGGGAAAATTGGGACAACAGTAATAGAATATAAAAATGACTTAAAAGGGAAGAAGAGTTAAGTATTCATTGTTCACAATATTCTTTTTTTAATTTAATTTTAATTGTTATTCAAGTACAGTTTTCTGTCTTTTACTCCTGTCCCAGTCAACCCCCCAAGTGCTCCCCACCTCCCTCCCATTTTTGTCCCCTTTAGTTTTTGTCCATGTGTCCTTTATACTTATTCCTATAATCTCTTCCCTTTTCCCCCTGAATTTCTCTCCCCTCTCCCCTCTGGTTATTCTCAGCCTGTTTTCTATTTCAATGTCTTTGGTTATATTTTGCTTGCTTGTTTGTTTTGTTGCTTAGGTTCGTGTTAAAGGTGAGATCATATGGTATTTGTCTTTCACTGCCTGGCTTATTTCACTCAGCATAATTCTTTCCAGTTCCATACATACTGTCACAAAGGGTAGGAGCTCCTTCTTTCTTTCTGCTGCATAGAATTCCATTGTGTAAATGTACCACAGCCTTTTGATCCATTCATTACTAATGGCCACTTAGGTTGCTTCCAGCACTTGGCTATTGTAAGTTGTGTTGCTAAGAACATTGGGGTGCATAGGTTCTTTTGGATTGATGTTTCAGGGTCCTTAGGACAATCCTAGCAGTGAAATTGCTGGGTCAAAAGGCAGTCCCATTTTTAGTTTTCTGAGGAAATGCCATACTGTTTTCCACAATGGCTGCACCAATATGCAATCTCACCAACAGTGCACTAGGGTTCTCTTTTTTTCTCCACAACCTCTCCAACACTTGTTTGTTGCTTTGTTTATGATGGCCATTCTGACTGGTGTAAGGTGGTATCTCCTTGTGGTTTTAATTTGCATCTCTCTGATAGCTAGTGATACTGAGCATCTTTTCAAATATCTCCAGACCCTCTATATGTTGGAGAAGCATCTGTTCAAATCCTTTACCCATTATTTAATTGAGTTGCTTGTCTTCTTAGAGTGAAGTCATGTGAGTTCTTTATATATTTTGGAGATTCAATCCTTGTGTGAGGTGTCATTGGCAAATATTTTTTCCCATGTAGTTGGTTCTCTTTTGACTTTAATACCATTTTCTTTAGCCATGCAGAAGCTTTTTCTTTTGATGAGATTCCATTTGTTTATTCTTTTCTTTATGTCCCTTGCTCTAGGTCTTTTCTATAAATCTATCTTGCAGCTTACTAACTCACTCTACTCTGTCTGATCTGCTATTGAAATTGTTCAATTTCTGATTTTAATTGTTCTATTTTATAGCTTAATAATTTTCATTTGTTTATGTTTAATAGATTGTCATTATATGGTGAAAAGTACTTCGATTTTGTTGTTTATTTTCTTGAACATATTAACCAATAATTTTTATCACCCAGGGAGCTGCTGCTAGTCTCTCTTCTTTCTCTCGTTTTTCAATCAGCTGGTTTGTCTCTTAAGAGTAGGATACTGAATTACTAAGTGGAGGACAATTTGTACAAATGTTACCGAGATGTGAAACGTATTACCTTGATTTACAGATTGTTTGTTTTATCTGGAAGACATTTAGAATAAGGAAAAATCAACTTGACCCATTTGGGATGGAGCTGTTTCTAATTGGGTTTTTGTATAGATAAAGGATAATCTATTTCTATTTTGCTCTTTCTCTTAAAAATCATACTTTGGTAATCTTACCTGAAATCTCATAACATTTACATGGCCCCTGCTCTTAGTTTTATCCCGTATTTCAGTGTTTGTATCCCCAGCCTTATGCTTAATCAATGCTTTCAATTTGTCTGCAATTGTCACTGCAGTTTTGCTTGATTTTGTGGCCTCCCACCCTCACCATTTCCCCTAACTCATCCAGCTCAAGATAAAGCAAATGTCTCACTGGGAGGTAATACTCTCACCTCTCTGATGACCTTTACTCCAGGCTCTTTTCTCAAATTCAGGCTGCCTTGGAACAGGTAACTTTCAACATCTGTCTCTTTGATTCTATGAAGTTGCTATTGTCTCTCCCACTGCTTTTATGTCCTTAGAAACTTGCAGATACCTAATGAGGAAAATGGCGAATGATAGAAGACTGCCTTCAATCCCTGTTCTTGTTACTGAGCATCTTGGCCATTCTAGCTGTAAATGCCTTGGCTCTTCTCTAATGCTTCAGAAGGTGGTTGTTGCCATTGTAATTTTATCAGCATTTATAGTGCTCCAGACAGGACAGTTAGTTTGATGAATTCTGCATCGTAGCCAAAGGCAAAGATGCTGATCTACCAGTTCCACTGCTCCTGCTTAGATCTGAGCCCCATCATCTGTCACCTAGGATACTCCATTAGCCTCAGAACTCCACACTCTGATTTTATTCTTGCTTTTCTATTCTTAACAGAGCATCCAGAGCAATAGCTAAACAATGTAGAGTTCTGGGGAATTTAAGAAATAGACCCAAATCTATAAGACCCTACATGATACCTGACAGAGTCCTGATATTTCCTACCCGACCCTGCTTCAGCCACACTGGCTTTCTGACTGTTTCTGAAATATCAGGTATCCTTTCACTTAGAATTTTACAGTGTTGATCTTTCTTACTGGAATACCTTTCTTCCACATAATTTCACGGCCAATTTCTTCATCTCCTTCAAGTCTTTGTTTAAATGTCTTCTTTTCAAAAAGGAAACATGTATGTTAATTCTTTATCAAAGTGTAATCTTGCTCACCCTTCCCCAGTCTGGTACTTTGACTCCCAACCTTTCTAATTCTACTTTCTTCCATTAATATTGATCACTTTCTATGAGAACATGTAATTTGTTATTCTCTCCATCTAAACCTTATCCTGTCCCTTGCTAGAAAACTAACCCTAGGACGACTAGAATCTGTGCATTTCTTTCATTCATAAATGGTCATATACCCCATAACGATATTTCTGTCAATGACTAACCATATATATTAGAATGGTAGTCCTGTAAGATTATGATGGAACTGGAAAATTTCTCTTAACTAGTGATGTATAATCTGTGGTAACGTGGTAACAGAATGCATTACATGTTTGTGGTGATGCTGGTATGAACAAACTTACTGTGCTGTCCGTCCTATAAAAGTATAGCACATATAATTACAGTAGTAGGTTTGTGCAAGTACTAAGATGTTCACACAATAAAATTGCCTAACCATGCATTTCTCAAAATGTATCCTAGCTGTTAAATGGTGAATGATTGTATTCTGAGCAGTTGGAATTTCAGTAGATGTACTCTAAAGGATCAGATTAAGAGTAGACATATTTTGGTAGAGAAGAGCAAATCATAGACATATTTTGGTAGAGAAGGGCAATAAAATAGCCTAATAATTAGAGAATTTAACTAATTCATCAATTATTTACTGAGCATACAGCATGTACATGGGCACTAAAATAATGAAGAGGACAGGGACTTGGAGTTCCTTTACAAGATATCTACGTGCATGTAGCCCCATCATCATGTCACACATTTCGAATGTTTTCAAAAAAGCTGAAAAGCAGAGAGTTATTAACTTCTTCCCTAGTATTCTTAAAATGATTGCAAATGCTCATGGCTCAAGAATTCCTAAATTTTCCAAATGAGGAAAAGTTAGTGGGTGTTGTATTACTAAGAATCACAGTAAGAGCATTTTCCCCAGAACTCTACTTTGATTAGCTGTGTATCATGGTCCCAAGGAAGCTATAGAACAAATCCATTTTCAAGAAGTATTTACTTATTTATTTATTTATTTAAATATATTTTATTGATTATGCTATTACAGTTGTCCCATTTTCCCCTTCATTCCTCTCCACCCTGCACACCCCCTCCCACCCACATTACCCTCCTTTAGTTCATGCCCATGTGTCATAAGTTTTTTAGTTTCTACATTTCCCATACCATTCTTACCCTCCCCCTGTCTGTTTTCTACCTACTATTTATGTTACTTATCTCTGTACCTTCCCCCCCCCTCCTCCTACACCCCTGTTGCTAACACTCCATGTGATCTCCATTTCTGTGGTTCTGTTCCTGTTCTAGTTGTTTGTTCAGTTTGTTTTTGTTTTAGATGTGGTTGTTAATAATTGTGAGTCTGCTGTAATGTCACTATACATATTTTTTATTTTCTTTTTCTTAGATAAGTCCCTTTAACATTTCATATAATAAGGGGCTGGTGATGATGAAGTCCTTTAACTTGACCTTATCTGAGAACTTTATCTGCCCTTCCATTCTAAATGAAAGCTTTGCTGGGTAAAGCAATCTTGGATGTAGGTCCTTGCCTTTCATGACTTGGAATACTTCCTTCTAGCCCCTTCTTGCCTGCAAGGTCTCTTTTGAGAAATCAGCTGACAGTCTGATGGGAACTCCTTTGTAGGTTACTGTCCCCTTATCTCTTGCTGCTTCTAGGATTCTCTCCTCCATTTTAATCTTGGGTAATGCAATTATGATGTGCCATGGTGTGTGCTTCCTTGAATCCAACTTCTTTGGGAGTCTCTGAGCTTCCTGGACTTCCTGGAAGTCTATCTCCTTTGCCAGATTGGGGAAGTTCTCCTTTACTATTTCTTCAGATAAGTTTTTCACCTGTTGCCCTTCCTCTTCCCCTTCTGGCACTCCTATAATTTGGACATTGGAACGTTTAAAGATGTCCTGAAGGTTCCTAAGCCTCTTCTCATTTTTTTGAGTTCTTGTTCTTTTCATTCTTTTCTGTTTGGTTGTTTCTTTCTTCCTTCTGGTCCACTCCATTGATTTGAGTCCCAGTTTCCTTCCCATCACTATTGGTTCCCTGTACATTTTCCTTCATTTCACTTAGTGTAGCCTTCATCTTTTCAACTAATTTGCAACAAAATTTAGCCAATCCTGTGAGCATCCTGATCACCAGTGCTTTGAACTATGCATCTGATAGGTTGGCTATCTCGTTGTCATTTAGTTGTATTTGTTCTGGAGCTTTGATCTGTTCTTCCATTTGGGACTTTTTTTTTTTTTTTTGTCTTGTTGCACCAGTTACATTGTGAAGAGCGGAGCCTTAGGTGTTCACCAGGGCGGGGCAACCCAGTCATTGTGTTCTGATGCTGTATGTGGGGCAGGGGTCAGAGAGAGAACAATGATGCTTGCTCCATTGTCTGTCAGATATCAGTCCCTTCCATCACTTCCCCCAAGCAAATGGGTCCCTTCTGGTGCTGATTTCCATGTGGGTGGGCTTGTGTACATTCTAGGACCCTATGGGTCTCTCCAAGGAACTCTCTTGTGAGGCTGGGAGTTTCTCCTAGCACCTCAATCCCCACAGGTATTTTCAATCGGTGTTTTGAGGCTATATTTCCCAGAGCTGGGGCCCTGGGTTGCATGGTCTGTCTCGCCTACCAGTTTTGGCTGGTTTATCTGCATGAGAGTGTGTGGCCACCTGGTCAGCTAGCTGCCTTGCATGCCTTGCTGGGTCTGCCCGCTGCCACACCATGCCGGATGTCTGCCAGCCACCACCTGCGCACCTGAGGTCGTCAGCTGCTGCCTTGGGTGCCCGGAGTTTGCAAGCCACCACTTTTTTTTTTTTGCCATGACCCCTCTTTGCCCGGCCGCCCAACTCCGCCCCTCCTACCTATCTGGATGAATGTGTGTATTTTAACTCGGTTGTTGGACTTCTGTACAGTTCAATTTTCTGTCAGTTCTGCTTGTTTCTTTTTTTCTAAATTTCTGTTGTTTTTATTTTGGTTATGTGAGGAGGCATAGTATGTCTACCTACACCTCCATCTTGTCCATAAGTCCTTCAAGAAGTATTTAAATATTAACAAACATAATACAATACATCAAAGTATAGTATTATGATGATGAAGAGAGTGGAGCTGTTTTTACCTTAGTTTTCAGGTTATTTATAATGCACATATTATAATGTTTCATACTCCTCCAGATACTACTAACACTATGAACAATATATTCTATTTTTGCCTTGTGTAGAAGTTCTGTTCTTTATTTGTTTCTTATTAATTTAATAAAAATGGCTAAGACAGCTGTATTTCAGGAATCAGAGTGAGAGTTTTATGCATACTCTACATGACCTTATACAGTAACTTCCATTTTGTTTATTTCTTCAAGATCATAGAACTATCTATATAGTTCTATGATTTATACATATGATATAATCACATATATATTTATCCATCTATATTTATACCTATATATTTACATACATTTATGTTTGTATATATTTATCTCTATTATCTACACACTTACCCAAGAACATTTCATTCCTATTCCTATAATAATTTTTTTATCTAAATGTTTAGCTAGCCTTGGAAATAACCATTCAACTATATAGGTATATGAGCAGCCAAGGAACAAAATAAAAAAAATTAATTAATCTGGCCTAATTAATATGTTTAGAAGCTCTTCTACTTAGCTAACAATAAATTATTTGCAAAGTTTGCTTTATCATAAATTAATAGTTTTTTCATTATTTTTAATTTTTCAAAAGTTCTTTCTCCTGGGTTAGTAAGTTCCCACATCACAGTTGAGAAATATGTTCTGTTAGAACTCTCCCAAAGGTTGCAGTCCCCAAAGCTAATGTGCTTCTCCTCATGCAACCCTAAGTTTGTAATTCTGATACCTGTATACTCCACCAATAAAACAAAGGAGAAAAGGAAACTGAGGTTGCCACATTTCCTTTTTCCCCATAAGAGCTCCTGCAAGGAGGACATAGCTGAATGACACAGCAGGAAATTTTAAGCCATTATATAATACTTAGCTCTGGCATTCAGTCCTTGAACATACCCCATAACATCAAAGTTAAGTCTGTACATCTCCCCTGGTAAACAGTTTCTGAAATGTTTTCAAAATAGCCAATCATCAGATTTGTCTAATTACAAACATTTCTGCTATTTTCTATGTCAGGCAGCTGCTTTAGCATCAGGACGATAAAGAGGTTAGTGGAAGAAGTAACAGCAGGAAGAGTCTGAAATCATAAATACTCAGGGAAGGGGTGGTCCTCAGACAGCTGTGGCATTAGGTATACTGTATGCTTAATCTTGTTAATAGTGATAATCACCAAAAATGAGCAGAGAGATAACAAACATGCCCAACACTATGACCAACAGGATGGAGTTTCTCTGTGTGATTCATGTACAAAACTACCTTATCATTATTTTATGATTACATTAAAATAAATTTTCTATTACTTATCCCTTTCATCACATCATATTCTCTTTGGGTCCTATGAATCTTCATTTTAGTGAGCCCACCAGGTGAATGTTATGTACACTAAATTAAAAAAAAACAACTGACACAGATTAAAAACATCACAGTGACTTCTAACAACATCTGTTGATAGTGAGTGTTGTTGACTTATTCTTACTCTGTTCAAACTTAAATTGAATTTTTGTAAATAGAGTTGCTTTTGTTTATATTGTATCTTTTAGTTTTTGCTTGGTGATCTGAGAATCTGTCTGCAGGAAAACCATTGGATACATTGTGGATATATTTTGGAAGAAAATCTTTGGCTATGTTTATCTTGGTGAAATGAGAAAGAGCTAAAAATTAAGATACCAGGGAATATAGAAGAATTAACACTAACATTTACATTTAAGACCAAAACATAGGCTAGAAAACTAGAAACATTTTGGTAGTGTTTAATATGCAGCTGAACATAATAGGAGTGGCTCTAAAATATTTGTTTAATTGGAATACTATGACTGTTAGGTAGTAGTTATCATTATCATCATCAATATGGATATTGTGCAACACATTTTATTAGGACCCCTTGCAAGCTGTATCTTATTAAATTCTCAAAACAGTTTTAGTGGCTTTTGGACAGACTTTTCTTCTCATAATATGACTTTCTGTGTTCTGTCAGTATTCCAATTTCAGAAAATGTCACATTTACCCACTCAGTTTTTTATGCCAACAATGTTGGAGTTATTCGTGAGGGCTCACTATCTCATGCCCCTGTCCCTTCCTACTCTCCAAATGATCATGCCTGACTGGTTAGATTTATCGACTCAGATGACCATTCAGTTACTCCTAAAAATACCTGAAGATGAAGACAAAAAACCCAATGCAATAACTCATTGTAATTACAGACCTGTTAGCACCTCAATAATCAAATTCAAACACCTCAAATTCTTTCACATAAAACAAGAAACAAATGATAGAAAGGTAATTTCTCTTGCTGACCAGAAAAAAATGGTTTCAAGTAACTTAGTAATGACATAATATTGCTGCCCCTGATGCTCCTACTAAGACAGTTATTAGGATGTTGGCTACCACTCACCATTACAAATACTGTCTGGCAGCCCACATTTCATCGATTCTTCTAGGTGCACTCATTGTATATAAACTACCTCAATAAACAACACCCCTTCCGACTGATCTGACTGATCACCCCTTCCAACACCCTTTCACTGCTGTCAACACAAATATATTACAATTACATGAAAATCAATGGTGGTGGTAAGATTTATTATATATTATTATCAGGGATTGAATGATTGTGTCCCCCCAAATTCATACTCTAAAGATCTAATTCCCAATGCAATGGTATTAGAAAGTGGGGTTTTTTGGAAGTAATTAAGTTTTGATGTGGTAATGAAGGTGGATCCCTTGTGATAAAATTAATACCCGAAGAAAAGAGATCAGAGGGCTCAGAATGGAACTTATCTTACTGGGACCTTGATCTTGTGCTTTCCGAACTCCACAATTATGAGAAAATAAATTTCTGTTGTTTAAGCCACCATATCTAGGATATTTTGTTATGGTAGCCTGTGCTAAAATAATTACCGACTTGAAAGTGACAGGATCTTATAAAAAATTGGAGGTGCATGGGAGACAAAAGGTTGAAGTAAAAAAATGATTCTAAGGCATTTGGCCTGAAGGATTGAGCAAACTGTTATTTACTAAACAACAGGAAAATGGGAGAAACGGGTTGAAGGAGTAAAATCAAGAATTAATATTGGATATATTAAATTTGAAGCATTTAAGTGGAGACATAAAAAATTTGATATTCGAGAGTGGAATCTAGTTTCATGGTAATGGCTAAAAAAATAAATGTGAGCTTCACCTGTGAATAGATGTAATTTAAAGCATCAGTTGTATGAAATCATCTGGAAAGTAAAAAATAGTGAGATTAAAGGGGGTTTAAAGGCTGAGCCTTAGAGCACCTAAGATCTGGAGGTCAATATGACAAACAGCAAAGGGGACTTGCAAAGGAATCACCAGGAGAAGTAAGAAAAAATTAACAGAATGGTGTCCAGTAAACTGAGTCATTATATATTTATTTATTTATATATTTTTATTGTTGGCACTATTAAAGATGTCCCAATTTTCCTCCCCTCTTGCCTACTTCCACCTAGCCTCTGCCCCTTCCACCCCAACCCCCACCCCACACTCTGGCTCCATCCCATTATTGTCTGTATCTGTAGGCTATACATATACACATACATGTTCTTTGGCTAATCTCTTCCAGTCCCCACCACTGCACCCCCATGTCTTCACTCTGAGACCTGTCAGTCTGTTGCATGTCTCCATGACTCTGCTTTTATTTTGTTCATCAGTTTATTTAGTTCATTAGATTCCATTTGTGAGTGAGATCATATGATATTTGTCTTTCTCTGGTTTAATTTGCTTATCATAATATTTTTCAGGTCTATCCATGCTATTGCAAAGGGTATGAGTTCCTTCTTTTTTAGAGCTACATGGAATTCCATTAAGTAAAGGTACCACAGATTTTTTATCCACGCATGTACTTGATGGGCATTTTGGCTGTTTCCAGATCTTAGCTATTTTAAGTAATGGGACTGTGAACATACGGGTGTGCATGTTCCTTTGAATTGGTGTTTCATGTTCTTAGGATATATTTCCAGATCTCTAGGTCAAAAGGCAGTTTAATTTTTAAATTTTTGCAGAACCTCCATACTGTTTTCCACAATGGCTATACCAGTCTGCATTCCCACCACCAGTGCACTAGGGTCCCCTTTTCTTCACATCCTTGTCAACACTTGTTGTTTGTTGATTTATTGATGATGGCCATTCTGGCAAGTGTGAGGTGATATCTCATTGTGGTTTTAATTAACATCTCTCTGTTGATAGTGATGTTGAGCATTTTTTCATGTCTATTGGTCATTCGTATGCCCTCTTTGGAGAATTGTCTATTCAGGTTTTTTATCCATTTTTTATTTGGATTCTCCATCTTCTTGGTGTTGAGTTGTAAGAGTTTTTTATATATTTTGGAAATTAACCTCCTATCATATGTATCACTATCAGATGTATCATTGCAAATATGTTTTCCCATACAGTGGGTTCCCAGGAATGCATGATCCATTTTGTCAAATGTTTCTGAGAACATAAGTAAGCAAGATTCGTATTGATTATTGAATTTGACAGAGTAAAATTTGGAGAGCTTCCATGATTTCAGAGGATGGTGGTGGGTGGGAAGCTTAACTGAAGCAGATTCATAGACCCACCCAGAACATGTAAGTCTATAACATCTCCTCTGTCCTCTTCCCCTCTGGCCTTTCCACCCACCAGTCACACCTATCAGAGACACCCATTCCTTATGGTGTCCTTGAAGTTGAACTATGTAGAAAGAATTGTAGACAAAAGGAAAACCAAAGAAAATAGAATCTTTGGTTCATGGACAAAAGTGTAGCTACAGAAATGTCACTTAACTTAAATAGCATTTTTTGAAATATTGGCTTATTTTGATATTTAAAAAAATAATGTCAAAAATAAAAGAAGAGCATATTAAAGTGGAGGGCTAAAAAGAACCTGTTAAAAATAAGTTTATTAGCAGTATGTTTTCAAAGATATTTACCCAAACATCAGTGACAGGACCATGAGCAAAAAAAAAAAAATCAATTATTTTCTGCTATCCAAAATTAAGTAAAAAACCCTCAAATCTCTCAGTTCAAGAAAATATGAATAACTGGTATAAGATTAGTGGTGGAAGAGGTGTATTTTATCTATATAGGCATTATCCAACTTTTAAAAACTTAATCAAAATATAAATTAATTACAGGAAGGGCAAACAGTAATTTATCAATGACAGGAAAAAAAGCTATTGGTTAAAAGGATACTTTCAATATGAGTAAAGTTCAAGATACTTACAGATACAGGGACATTGTGATCAGGAGGCAGAAGAGTCTTTTCTATATTTTTATGTTGTAATAAAACTTCTAAATCCAGAGTTACTGAAAAAAGTTCCAAGTACCCAGAGTTCTTCCTGTGAGTCTGTTGATAGCAAATGTGCTGCTCAGAGGGTGAATGGCAGAGCCCTGGGTGGAGCTACTATGTTGTTTGTGACGTAGTCTGGGCTAAGAGTTATCCTGGCTTCACGCACCCATATCAGCCTCAAGACAGAGCTCATACGGATCTGCTCTGCTTATGTTTCCCAGAATATCAGAACCAGCAACTGCAAGTGAAATGTTATTCCAAAGAAATAAGTTGACTTCAGGACATGACTGTCCAGAGGTTGGGCCAAAGACTGTCAGAGAGGAAAGAGAAGAGTGGATGGGCATGTACTCTGAGACCAGAATCCTCTATTCAAATACCAGCTTCTCTACTTTCTGCCATGTGACATTGTGTGACCAGCCTGTCTGTGCTTGGTCACCACACCTGTAAATGAGAAAGATAGTAATACATTCTTCAAGGGATTTTGGGAGGATGGAATAAACTGAAACAAGTGACATTCTTAGATCAGTGTGGGGTGTAGTCTGTGGGCTATATATGTTCAATTTTCGCAATCACATTGGAATAAATTATTCAAGTTAAAGAACATTTTATATCCCTATAACTCAATAGTGTTTGAAGTATCTCAACTCAGCCTCAGTGTAAAGTTGTATACAGTGATAGTTAGAAAAAAAAGATATAAGGAATGTCAAAAAATAATCCTGAGTTCAGGATAGAGAAGAGACTGCATGTTCTAACCCTTGCAGAGGAAGACTGGTGAATTTTGATTGGTAAGACATGTATCTGCAAGTCAGTGGGATTGTTCTCAGCAAGACACCACAGCTCAGAGTTGCTCCATACCATTTTTTATAGCCTGAAAACAGCCCATTGCTAGGAGCTCAGAAATGAAACTGACAGATCCAAACTAATTATTATTAGGATATTTCTGTATCTTTAAGATACAAATTACAAACTTTGTTTACTCAGAAGCAACATCTTATTTATTTATTTGTTTGTTTATTTATTTATTTATACTCTTTTGTTATTAAAAACTGCTTTATTGAGATATAATTAACCACAAAATTTACCATTTAAGTGTATAATTCAAGTTTTTTAAGTATGTTTAAAGAGTTGTATTAACATCCTTCCAATTTTATTTTTTATTTATTCTAAATATATTTTATTGATTATGCTATTACAGTGGTCCCATTTCCCCCCTTTATTCCCCTTCACCCTGCACACCCCCTCCCACCCACATTCCCCTCCTCCTTTAGTGCATGTCCATGGTTCATATGTATAAGTTCTTTGGCTTCTACATTTTCTATACTATTCTTAACCTCCCCCTGTCTATTTTGTACCTACAATTTATGTCTCTTATTCCCTGTACCTTTTCCCCTATTCTACCCACCCTGCCCATAACCCTCCCTGTGATCTCCATTTCTGTGATTCTGTTCCTGTTCTAGTTGTTAGCTTAATTTGTTTTTATTTTTTATCTCAGTTATTGATAGTCATGAGGTTATTGTCATTTTACTGTTCACAGTTTCTGATCTTCATTTCTTCAGATAAGTTCCTTTAGCATTTCAAATAATAAGTTCTTGGTGATGATGAACTCCTTTAACTTGACCTTATCTGGGAAGCACTTTATCTGCCCTTCCATTATAAATGATAGCTTTGCTGGATACAGTAATCTTGGATGTAGGTCCTTGCCTTTCATGACTTGGAATACTTCTTTCTAGCCCCCTCTTGCTTATAAGGTTTCTTTGGAGAAATCAGCTGATAGTCTGATAGGAACTCCTTTGTAGGTAACTCTCTCCTTTACTCTTGATGCTTTTAAGGTTCACTCCTTATATTTGCTCTTGGGTAATGTATGATGTGCCTTGGTGTGTGCTTCCTTGAGTCCAACCTCTTTGGGACTCCCTGAGTTTCCTGGACTTCCTGGAAGTCTATTTTCTTTGCTAGATTAGGGAAGCTCTCCTTCATTATGTTTTCAATTTCTTGTTCTTCCTCTTCTCCTTTGAACACCCCCATGATTTCAATGTTAGAATGTTTAAAGTTGTCCCAGAGGTTCCTCAGCCTCTCCTGTTTTTTGTGTGTGTTTTTTTAAAATACCTCTTTCTTCATTGTGTTCTGGTTGAATACTTCTTTCATTCTTCTGCTCCAAACTGCTGGTTTGAGTCCCAGCTTCCTTCCCATCACTGTTGATTCCCTGTGCATTTTCCTTTATTCCACTTTTTATAGCCTTCACTTTTTCCTCTGTTTTGCAACCATGTTCAACCATTTTTATGAGCATCCTGATTACCAGTGTTTTGAACTCTGCATCTGATAGGTTGGCTATTGCTTAGTTGTATTTTTTCTAGAGCCTTGATCTATTCTTTCATTTGGGCCATTTTTTTTTTTTTTTTTTGTCTCAGTATGCCTGTTATGTAGTAAGGGGCAGAACCTTACATATTAGACAGGGCAGGGCAAACCAACTCACTGCATTGTGGCACTGTACATGGTGGAGTGGTCCAAATGAGAATAATGCCACTTATTGGGCTCTAGGCTGGCTTTCAGTCAATTCCCCTGCTACCCACAAGCAAACTAGGCCCTTCTGGTGCTGATTCCTGGGTGGGTAGGCTTGTGTACATTCTAGGCCCCTATGGGTCTCTCCAACAAACTCTCCTGTGAGTCTGGGAGTTTCTCCCACTGCCACAACCCACACAGGCTTTTTC
This sequence comes from Carollia perspicillata, assembly GCA_004027735.1. Classification (NCBI taxonomy): domain Eukaryota; kingdom Metazoa; phylum Chordata; class Mammalia; order Chiroptera; family Phyllostomidae; genus Carollia; species Carollia perspicillata. The sequence continues at coordinate 44,783 of PVKM010004140.1, forward strand.
AGCCAGGGGCTTTGAGGCTTTATTTCACTACACTGAAACCCTGGGTTGCATAGACTGTCTCACTCCCCAGTTGTTCCTCCTGGTTTATCCCCATGGAAGGGCGGGACCACCCACTCTGCCAGTGGCCACCTTGCCCAGTCTACAAGCCACCCCCTTGCCCACTCCAGTCCTCCAGCCATGTCTTCCAGGAGTCCTCCCTGCCAGGCTTCCCATCTCCACCCCTTCTACCGGTCTGGATGAAGGTTTCTTCTTTAACTCCTGGGTTGTCAGACTTCCATATGGTTCAATTTTCTGGAAGCTCTGGTTGTTTTTTGTTTTTAGATTTGTTGTTGTCCCTCTTTTGGTTGTATGAGAAGGCAAATTATATCCACCTACGACTCTATCATGGCCAGAAGTCTATTTATTTATTTATTTATTTATTTATTTATTTATTTATTTATTTATTTATTTATTTATTTATTTATTGTTGTTTAAGTACAATTGTCTCCATTTTCACTTCACCACACACCAACCCCACTCATCCCCACCTCCTGCCCTTGAACCTACCCCCTTTGGCTTTGTCCATGTGTCCTTCATACATGTTCCTTGATGGCTCCTCTTATTCCCTATTATCCCTCTCCGCCCTCCTGTCTAGTTACTGTCAGATTTTTCTTTATTTCAGTGTCTCTGGTTGTATTTTGCTTGCTTGTTTATTTTGTTAATTATGTTCCACTTATAGGTGAGATCGTGCAGTAAATGATTGTATCAAGAAACTGTAGTACATTTACACAATGGAATACAACTCAGAAGCAAATATTTTATGCTCAAAATGATAATACAAGATTTAAAAGTATAATGGTGTTTACAAGACAGACTTTAAATTCTTATTTTTTTTATCTGTGTCTAATATTATCAAAGTGAAAATAAATAAAATTGTCTTGCTGTTTTCTGAGAGGGAGGAAAGTCTAAAATTAGTTTTATTTTTCTCATGTTTTCTTTTAAAACATACACTATAAGTGACTATCAGATAATATTCACTTCCAGGGTCTCAAGTACTTAGGTAGAAAGACCACAGGCCTGAGCTGTCTGGTGTGATAGCTATTAGATCCAGATGGCTACTGAAAGCTTGGATTGTGAGTAATGAGGCTGAGGACCTGTAATTTTAATTTGATAATTTCACTTAAATTAATAATTGAAAATAAACACAAGACTTCTGGGGGGAAGTCTTGTGTTTATTTTTTTTTACTGAATGTTTTTACTGAATGACATATTACCCATACCAAGACATGGGCATGAATAAAATCAAGTTAAGTGTAAAAAAATTGATACTCTATGAAGTTATTGAAAACTTTACAAACATTTGAAAAACTTAAGTATATGAATAAAAATTTGCAACTATAAATTTTATAAAATATAAATCCAGATCAAGTATTTGTCAATGAAAATTTAGCATTCAATCTGAGATGTTCTTTTTTTATACTTAAAAAAAATTAATTGTTGTTCAAGTACAGTTTTCTGTCTTTTACTCTTTTCCCAGCCCACCCACCCAGCCTTCCCCACTTCCTCCCATTTCCACCACCCTTAGTTTTTGTCCATGTGTCTTTCATACTTTTCCTGTAAACCTTCCCCTTTTCCCCTGAAATTCCCTCCCCTCTCTCTTCTGGACATGGCAGCCTGTTATTTATTTCAGTGTCTTTTCTTATATTTGGCTTGTTTGTTTTGTTATTTAGGTTCCTGTTAAAGGTAAGATCATATGGTATATGTCTTTCACCAGTGGCTTATTTCACTTAGCATAATGCTTTCCAGTTCCATTCATGCCGTTGCATAGGGTAAAAGCTCATTCTTTCTTTCTGCTGCATAGTATTCTGTTGTGTAAATGTACCACAGGTTTTGGATTCATTCATTTACTGATGGGCACCTAGGTTGCTTCCAGCACTTGGCTTTTGTAAATTGTGCTGCTATGAACATTGGGGTGCATAAATTCTTTTTAACAGATGTTTCAGGGTTCCTAGGATATAATCCCAGCAGTGAAATTGCAGGATCAAAATGCAAATCTATTTTTAGTTTTCTGAGAAAATTCCATACTGTTTTCCATAGTGCTTGTACCAGTCTGCACTCCCACCAACAGTGTACTAGGGTTCCCTTTTCTCCACAACCTCTCCAATACTTGTTTGTTGCTTTGTTTATGATGGTCATTCTCACCAGTGTGAAGTGGTATCTCATTGTAGTTTTAATTTGCATCTCGCTGATAGGTAGCAATATTGAGCATCTTTTCATGCGTTTCTGTATCCTCTGTATGTCCTCTTTGGAGAAGCATCTGTTCAAGTCCTTTGCCCATTTTTTAATTGGATTGCTTGTCTTCTTAGAGTGAATTTGTGTAAGTTCTTTGTATATTTTGGAGATTAAACCCTTGTCTGAGGTATCATTGGCAAATATGTTTTCCCATATGGTTAGTTCTCTTTTTATTTTAATGCTGTTTTCTTTATCTGTACAGAAGCTTTTTATTTGGATGAGATCCCATTTGTTTATTTTTTCTTTAATGTCCCTTGCTCTAGGGGACTTATCAGTAAAAATGTTGGTGCATGAAATATCTGAGATTTTCCTGCCTATGTTCTCCTCTATGACTTTAATGGTGTTCTGGCTTATATTTAAGTCTTGTATCAACCTTGAATTTATTTTTGTGTATGGTGTAAGTTGGTGCTCGAGTTTCATTTTTTTTGCAGGTAGTTGTCCAGTTTTCCCAACACCATTTGTTGAAGAGGCTATCTTTATTCCATTTAATGTTGCTGCCCTCTTTGTCAAATATTAATTGACCATAGAGATTTGGGTTTATTTTTGGGCTCTCTGTTCTGTTCCATGGGTTCATGTGCCTGTTTTTATGCCAGTACCAGGCTGTTTTGATTACAGTGGCCTTGTAATACAGTTTGGTATCAGGTATTGTGATCCTTCCTACTTTGCTCTTCTTTCTAAAATTTGCAGCTGCTATTCAGGGTCGTTTATGGTTCCATATAAACTTTTGAAGTGTTTTTTCTATGTCTGTGAAATATGCCATTGGTATTTTGATAGGTATTGCATTGAATCTGTATATTGCTTTGGGCACTATGGACATTTTGATGATGTTAATTCTTCAAATCCAAGAACACGGTATATGCTTCCATTTATTTGTGTCTTTCTTGATTTCTTTCTTCAGTGTTGTGTAGTTTTCTGTATGTAGGTCTTTTACTTCCTTGGTTAGGTTTATTCCTAGGTATTTTATTTTTCTTTTTGCTATATTGAATGGATTTTTTTTTCATTTCTGCTTCTGCTGTTTCATTGTTGGTATACAAAATTGCCTTTAATTTCTAGATATTGACTTTGTATCCTTCTGTTTTGCTGAATTCATTTATTAGGTTGAGCAGTTTTTGGGTGGAGTCTACAGGATTTTCAATGTACACTATCATATCATCTGCCCACAGTGACAGTTCTGTTTCTTACATTCCAATTTAGATGCCTTTTATTTCCTTTTCTTGTCTGACTGCTGTGGGTAAAACTTTCAATACTATATGAAACAGAAGTGGTGAAAGTGGACAACCTTGTCTTGTTCTTGATCATAGTGGAAAAGATTTTAGTTTTTGTCCATTGAGTATGATATTGGCTGTAGGTCTCTCATATATGGCCTTTATTATGTTGAGGAATGCTCCCTTAATTCCCACTTTGCTGAGTGTTTTTATCCTAAATGGGTGCTGTACCTTATCAAATGCTTTTTCTGTGTCTATTGATATGATCATGTGATTTTTATGTTTGCTTTTGTTTATGTGATGTATTACATTTACTGATTTGCTAAAATTGAACCATCCTTGCATCCCTGGGGTGAATCCCCACTTGGTCATGATGTATGATCTTTTTAATGTATTGTTGAATGCGGTTTGCCAATATTTTGTTGAGGATTCTAGCATCTATGTTCATCAGCAATATTGGCCTGAAGTTTTCTTTCTTTGTTGTGTCGTTATTGGGTTTTGGGATTAGGATGATCTTGGCTTCATAAGAAGAGTTGGGAATCTCCATCATTTTGGATTTTTTGGAATAGTCTGTGAAGGATAGGGGTTAGCTCTTCCTTAAATGCTCTGTAGAATTCTCCTGTGAAACCATCTGGTCCAGGGCTTTTTTGTGTTGGGATGTTTTTGATTACTGCTTCAATATCATCTGCTGTTATTCATCTGTTCGGGCTTTCTATTTCTTCTTCATTTAGTTTTGAAATATTATATTTTTCTAGAAATTTGTTCATTTCACCTAGGCTTTCAAATTTCTTGGCATACAGTTCTTCTTAGTAATTTCTTACAATCCTTTGTATTTCTGTCGTGTCTGTTGTAATCTCTCCTCTTTCATTTCTGATTGTGTTCATTTGGGTCCTCTCTCTTTTTTTTTCCTGATGAGCCCTCTTAAAGGCTGTCAATTTTTTTACCTTTTCAAAAAACCAGCTCCTGTATTCATTGATCCTTAGATTTGTGCTTCTCATCTCTATGTCATTTAATTCTGCTCCAATCTTGGTTATTTCCTTCCTTCTACTAGCTCTGGGCTGTCTTTGTTGTTGTTCCTCAAGTTCTTGTAGGCATAGGGTTAGGTTGTTTGTTTGAAATATTTCTATCTCTTTTAGGTAGGCCTGTATTGCTATGAATTTCCCTCTCAGGACTGCCTTTGCTGTGTCCCATAAGTTTTGGGTTGTTGTGAGTTCATTTTCATTTGTTTCCAGAAACTTCTTTATGTCTTCTCTAATTTCATTCTTGACCCATTCATTGTTTAATAGCATGCTATTCAGTCTCCATAATTTTTAGTGTTTGGGGTATTTCCCCTTGGGGTTGGTTTCTAGTTTCAGTTCTTTGTGGTCAGATAATTATTTCAATTCTCTGAAATGATTTCAGAGATTTCAATTTTCTTGGTATGATTTCAATTTTCCTGAAGTTTTTGAGGCTTGTTTTGTGTCTTATCATGTGGTCTATCTTTGAAAATATTCCATGTGCATTTGAGAAGAATGTGTATTTAGCTTCTTTGGGATGAAGGACTCTATATATATCAGTTAAGCCCATTTCATCTAGGGCATTGTTCAATGCCACAACATCTTTGTTGATATTTTGTGTGGAAGAATCTGTCCATTTTTGACAGGGGGGTGTTAAAATCCCCTACTATAATTGTGTTGCTGTCAATGTCTTTCTTGAAGTCTTCTAAGATTTTCTTTATGTATTTGGGTGCTCCTATGTTGGGTGCATATATATTTACAATGTTTATGTCTTCTTGGTAGAGTCTTCCCTTGGTATTATGAAGTGACCTTCTGGGTCTCTCTTTATGGCTATTTTTTGAAGTCTATTTTATCTGATGTAAATATTGCTACCCTGGCCTTTTTTCCTGTCTGTTTACTTTGAAAATTTGTTTCCAGCCCTTCACGTTCAGTCTGTGTAGATCTTTTGTCCTGAGGTTGGTCTCTTGTAGGCAGCACATGTGTGGGTCATGCTTTCTTATCCATTCAGCTATTCTATGTGTTTTGATTGGAGCATTTAATCCATTTATGTTTAAGGTTATTATCAATAGTTGTTATTTGTTGTCATTTTCATACGTGTATTACTCTCTCTCTCTCTTTTCCTTCATTTCCTTAAAGCAGTCCCTTTAGCATCTGCTGCAGAGCTGGTTTGGTGGAGGTGTATTCTTTTAAACTTCTTTTGTGTGGAAAGCTTCTTATTTGGCCTTCTATCTTTATTTAGAGACTTGCTGGGTAAAGTAGCTTTGGTTGTAGTCCTCTAGTTCTCATTACTTGGAATATTTCTTGCCATTCTCTTCTGGCTTGGTGCATTTTCATTGAGAAATCATTTGCTACCTGTATCGGGGCCCCTATACAGGGGCTAAATGAAATGAGTTGCCCCTATTTCATTTAGCATTCTTTCTGAGGTTTCCTCCTTTTCTTTCATTTAGGGATTGTTTATTTGTTTTCCTATTGTTTGTGACACTCTTCTTGTTAGTTTCAGCTTCTTAAATTGATCTGTTCTGGCTCCCTGGGTTTATGGTATGAGCTTCTATGGTAGAATTCCTGTGAGATTCAGTGGTGCAGTCTCCTTCAGGTATCCTGGTGTTCACCGCTTCCACCTACTCTTTTTTGTGATATGTTGGAGAGGTAAGGCAGAATGATTTAAGACAGGAAGAGACTATTCTATGCTATTTACAGTAGCATCTGGTAAAGAAGAGATAGGAGATCCTTTGGCTATGTGTAGTGTTAACCATGATATTCCACCCAACTAGCCACTTCTCAGAAAGGGTGGAATGAGTATAAGACTCTTGTTGGGGAGGGAAGGGTTGTGAGTTGGATCAAGGAAGCAGTGAGGTTGTGGGAGGTCAGATTCTGAAGTAAGGTGAGAGTAAAGGATAGTAAATAGATGTAGTGTGTGAGAGAATAGAATTAGCCACTACAGTTATAGAGTTCAGGAGACTGTGAATTGGGCTAAGATCTGAGAGAGGTGTTGTGTAGTATTTACGATAGTATGGAATAGCTATTATTTATAATAATCTTAGAGTAACAATCATATGACAGAACCTAGGAGATCTAGATACAAAGAATAGGGAGTATTGGACCTTCAGTAGTGTGCTAATGAAACACAGGTGAAGTGAAGGACTGTAAATTAGCAATACGCTATGAATGAGAGAAGAGGGGAAACCTGTCAGTTGATACAATATAACCAGCAAAGCAAAGAAGACTAAACAGAAAGAACAGGAATACAAAAATATTATTCAAATAAAAGATGTAAGAATAATGTAAAAATAATAATGCAAATATGCAATATCATGCAGGTTCTCTGTAATAGCAAAGTGACATTTATCTCTCTGTCTGAGCTGTTGGGATGCCCCATCTTTGGGTCCAACTCTGGTCTTTTCACACTTCTGGGTTTTTTTGTCTCATTTGTGAGTATTTCAAAAAAAAGTAGACTAAGGAAGGTAGAAGAAATAAAATTGGAAAGAAAGGAAGAAAGAATAAAGGAAGAAAGAAGGAAAGAGAAGCAAAAGGCATTGAGAGATAAAAATTAAAAATTAAAAAATTAAAAATGTCTTTAATAAAGCAAACAAAAAACAAAAACACAGACCAAAAAAAACAAAAAAAACAAAAAAAAAACTCTTGCTGGTTTCAAACTGGTCAAACCGGTTTTTTTGTTCTTACTGGCTGTCGCAGTCTGAGGGGTGGGTTTACAAACGTGATCTCTGGGTCTCTAGGTCTCTGGATCTCTGGAGGCATGCAAAACTCACTCCGGGCCTACTGGAGCCATTTCCTGGTCTCCTTTGGCGTGTACTCTCACTCTGGGTTTACCACGTGCAGGCTCCAGTCTCCGGAGGCGCACATGCGCATGCTGTCTCTGGGTCTGGGTATGGTCCCCAGGTGCTCCACAAAGCTCTCTCTCCTAAGGTTGCGGGTGTGCACTCCCAGCAGGGCTGCCTCTGGTCCCTTGACTTGGGCACACACTCTTTCCAGGACTATTTGTGGGTGTTCACAGCCCCCATGTGTTTGCCACTCAGTCCTTAGTCCCCTCTGTGCAATTTCAAGCAACCAGGTCTCTCCCAGTGCTGCTCAAACCCTGTCTGGCTAGGGAAGGAGCACTGACCCAGCTCTCTCCCAAGAGCCCTGTGGTTGGCCCAGCAGGCCCTAGGCTGGGGCTATAGCCTCCCTGATGCCTGTGCTGATCTCTGGGCCCTTATTGTCCCAAAGTAGTCTCCTTACCATCTGGTTTTTCAATGTCTGATACAATTTTTGATCTCTTATTTTCATATACATTGTGGTACTGTTGGCTGTCTGCTCTGCTCCTCCGTAGATCGTCCAGGTTTCTCTCCTGTGTGTAGGGGGAAGTGGAATCTGCTCCCTCTTACCTAGCCACCATCTTCTCTCTCCTGAGATGTTGTATAAGTACAAAAGACACAGTAGGTTTCCAAAAACCTTCCAGTAGGCTTTTACCTGCTTTTTAATGTGGATACTAAAAAGTTAAAACCTATATTTGTAGCCTGTGTTATATTTGTATTGGACATTGCCCTTATTTCCAGAAAAGTAAAAGTTCCTCAGATGATAAGAAATTATAAATCTAAAACAAGGTTCATCTTTTAATAGTAATCCTTTAATGCTTCTGGTGAAGATGATGGCACAGGCAGACATGGCTCACTTCCGCACAACCAATTCAAAAGTATGACTAAAATATAGAACAACCATTACTCGAAACCATTATAAATCGAGTTGAATGGAAGTCTGACAACTACAGTATTAAAGGAACCACATTCATCCAGACTGGTAGGAGCAGGGCAGACAGGGAATGTGCTGGTCCCACACCCACGTGTGATGGATAAAAATTTGGGAGGAATATCTTGGGAGTGAGGAGTCCCAGCCCCACACCAGGCTCTGCAGCCCACAGTACCAGTGCCAGGAAGATAAGTCCCCACAAGATTTGGCTACAAAAACCAGCAGGGATTGTTGATGGAAGACACTATTGGAGCCCCAAGCAGTTCTTCTTGAAGAAACCACATAGAAACTTAATCAGACTCACTCTTTCTGAGCTCCAGTGCTGGGGTAGCAGCTCAAAAGGCACCAGTGGCATACAGGGAGAAACTGAAGTGTTTGGTATTGTAGTAGAAATTTAAAAGTGTACTTGGAGATTGAAGCTGGCACTCTGCATCAGCCCCCGGTGGCTCCCTGCTGGCTTCCTGGCTCCAGATTATCACCTGTTGGCTAGTTAATTGATTCCCTGCCCCGGGCCCTAGATGCTCTCCTGCTGTGCCTTTGTCCTGGGTCCGGGACCATTTCCCTTGCTTTCTTATGTACTTGGCTTTCACAATTACG
>PVKM010004141.1:0-54121 GCA_004027735.1 Carollia perspicillata
TATCCAAGTGACCCACCAAAGGCTACAGATATGTTAAATGACCATGCTATTGATTAGCTGCAAGGCTGTGGCTGTACAAAACAGCCCTGCATGTTCCTGCTCCATGTGTCCCTTCCCCCAACTCACACCTGTGGGGGAAGGGGTGAGGACATCTTATATGTGTCTCCAATATTTCCTAGACACCTTGAGTTCTGGACCCCATTTCAAATCTCTTTTTGGGGCCCCCCTATTGTCTACACCCTGTATCAATAATGAACAACGTTTATCCAAAATGTTTCCTGGCTCAGAAAAACTGAGCAAGGAAGAGAAGCCACCAGGGAAAAAAAACAATTCAAGGAAACCTGCATACAGAGAATCATAGTTTGAGATGCTAATCATTCCAGAAGCTTGTTTTATAGGTTCATTTGATGGATGGGTGTGTGGGGAGAAATCTCCCACAAGGATTTGGGGATCTTTCACACCTAAGAGTCTGACATAAAAAATAAAGTAGGATTTTACTATATTAGCTGCCCCTGTGTAATTAATCAAGACTCCTAATAACCAAAGCAGTGGCTTTCAAAATTCAATGTTTTTAAGAATTATCTGGAGATCTTGTTGAAATGTCTTAAGCTCAAGAGATTGTGATTTTTCCAGTCATGTGTAGGATCTGGAAACCTACATCGTTACAAGCGTTCCTTCCCTGAAATAGTTTTTAATTTTTCTAACTAGCATTTCCATAGTGTTTATTAATTGTCAGACACTGATTTGGGCATTTTATAAACGTTGACTTCTTTAAAATCACGAAACATATTTTATTATGTGTTTTACAAGAGAGAAATAGATGTAGAGTTGTTTTTAAGGAAAGGGTGCAAGTAAGTGGCAGGGCTGGGACCTGAAGGAGACAGTTTTGTTTTAGATCCACCCATTTAGCCACCGTGTTGTGCTGCCGCCTCATTTTCATGCAGATTTGCCAGCAGTCACACTCTGAGAAACACCGCATAAACAATACTCACACAGACAACTGACCCCATGAAATAAATTATTCCTGTTAGTTTTATATACTTGTTTGGGAAAAAAGAAAACACAGACATTATTGAACCTAAAGTTCATGTCAAAAGCTCTGATAGCCACATAAATTATTAAAAACACAATAAGGGAAATATTAAAGATTAGTCTCAGGGAATATTGCTCAACCCCATTGAGTTCTCTGTGGTCCTAATGAGTAGCTCAAATCAGGTAGCAAGCAGAAATCCAAAGCTTCTATGCTCAACGTCCTGGATATATATAGCCTGGAGATCCATCAAACCCAGGACTTATACATTTGCCCTATTTTTATTTTAATATTTTCTATTTGGAAACAATTTTAAACTTACATAAATGTTGCAAGAATAGGAATATTACCAATTGCCATCTCTTATATTTCCTTCACCCAGAATCATCTACCATTAATTTTCTTACCTCATTAGTTCCCATCTGTACAGTTTTTTCTTCCCATTTTCTTTCCCTTCCTTGGTTCACTTCTGTCTCCCATACCTGGTAAGTGTGCTGGACATAAGAAGTCCTCAATAAATATTTGTTGAACAAATATTTATTGTTCAGATAGGAAAACAAAGCCCAAGAGGTTAAATTACTTGATAAAGTCAAATTTCTGGAAAGTGGTAATTCAAGGATGTGCTTCTTTAGTTGTAGAGTCCAGTTCCTCATCCATCAAGTCCTCAACAGTGTTTTGTTCAATGTTGTTTGATTATAATGATGATGAAAAAACTCTACTACTTGTGTGGGATTTGCCAGTTCTCTCCAGGTCTGTGTTTCTGGAGAGAAGAAATCTTGTCTGATTTCCTCCCATATCGCGAAGGGCATGTGAGGTACAGTGGTGTGTTATTACCCCAATTTTAGTAAGTGTGGGTGTGCAAGTGGCCCTGTGATGTAGGGGCATTCTGTCCAGGGTGGGATCCTGCCCTGTGCCCTGAGCTGGAATAAATGGGTTGGAAAATAATGATTTTATTTGCTTTTATCAATCTGTCTTAAATGTATGTATAGCTCACAGTTATTTCAGTGTTTAATAGAAGTATCTTGGGTCTCTATTTAAAAGTTTGATGATTTTCTTTTGTCACCAGAAACATACCATAGGTTCTTGACTTTTGTTTATATTAATTAGTCTATGGTAAAAGTGGTTTTGTCATATGTAGTCTTACTTAAAGTCTTCTTGTACATCTACTCACCTCAGAGAAGCAAAAGTATCATAACTGAGGCTCATGTTTTAGAGTCTTTAGTGGAGTTTCTGTCTTAGTAGCAAAGCTGAGTGTTCATTTATAAATGACTCTTTCTTCCTGAGTTCTATGCCTAGCTCAACTAAAGGAAATAATTTGACTCAAAAATACTCTTAGTAGTGGTATTACAGAAGTAACTTCTATTTGCAGATCTCTTTACTATTGCCCTATACTGTTATATACTTTATGTCATTTTACATATTATTGGATCAATGATTCAGGGCTTATTATCACCTTTCTATAGATGGGAATATTGAATTTCAAGGGTTTAGTGATTTTTCTTAAGGTCACACAGCAATAAAGTGACTGAGTTAGAACTCAGGTGCAGATTTCCAATTTCTGACCTGAATTCTCACTACCAAATTTCTTGCTTGGCCACATATATTACTGAGCTCTTATACAAAATAACCCTGCTCAACAGATTAAACTAACCATAGACGCATACAAAATTGTAAGTATGATAAGGACAGGGTTTTCAGTGGTACCTGTAAATGACCCCATTACTTGGAGTTAATTTTACTCAGCAGTTTTAAAATATTCTAGGAAGTTCAACAAGATCATCTGGTCATTTAAGGATGGCATTTAATGATAAGTTGGGTCTCAATTTTACTGCGATCCCATAACCTGGCAACCTGGCTTCCTCAGTGAATGAGGGGAAGTAGAATTGAAGGAACAAGGTTATTTTCTGCAGGTGCCACTATGGTGCTCACTGCAAATCACATGCACTTCCAACTGAAAAATGGATCTAGAGGATTTCAGTAAAGAAAAATAATAGATTCCTTTTCATCCTCCATGGCCAACATTATTATGTCATATCTCCTAGCAGTTTTTAACTTCATAAAGTCTGTTAATAGCAACTGACATATTTGAATCTTAATGTAAATAACCTAATGAGATTAGTAGGTAAAATAACACTCTCCCTCATTGTCAAATTCTAACAGAATTTTTCAGAGCTATTAATGGTTTATCTAATATCTCAATGTTATTATTACTTGGTCTCTCAGGCCTGTCCACCTGCACCAATCTGCAATGGGAAGAAGAATAACTCGTACAAACCTGCTATATACTAGACTGGACACTCAGTTAACATTAGTTTTCTGTTGTTTGTTATTCCTGTGATGTCATTATATTATTTTATCATCTTGCAGCTCTATAAGATAATCAGGTATTATAATCTCAAATTCTCTACTGAGGCTTAGAAAGCTTTGTAACTGAGCCTAAATAGAAAAGATATTTAAATATATATGTATATATAATAAATACATATAATATATATACATAAAATACATATATATATTCATATAATATATATATATATACTTTTATCCAGAAGGTATCCAGTTATCCAGCCATGTACTATGAAAAATAGAGATGTTTATTGGAGAAGATACAAGATACAAGAAACATTGTACTTAAGGTAATGACACTCTATCCCCCTTCAAAGTAGGTTCGTCGGGACCTCACAACAGTTCTCCCAATTGCCATCAGTTCCCCGATTGTATTTTCCTGAATCTCATCAGTGGTCTAAAATCTCTTCCCTTTCAAAGGAGATTTCACTTTTGGGAAAAGCCAGAAGTCACAGGATGCCAAATATGGGCTATAGGGGGCCTGAGACACCTGGGTGATTTGATGTTTAGCCAAAAAACTGCAGGAGACATGATGCATGAGCAGGCACATTGTCCTGATGAAGCTGCCAATCACCAGTTGCCCTAGCTGTGGCCTTCTGAGAATCACCCAAATAGTTTGTGTGAAGGAATGTTCCAGCTTGATGCAAAATTAGATGCAGATTCATTGTTCTACTTTCTCAGTAATTTTTTTCATTGTCTTCCCACTTTATTTAGTGAATCTAGGCTTACAATAAGGAGAGTTTACTAGGCTTTCTCTTTAATTGCACTCCTATAATAAGGCTATATTTGCCACAGGGACAAAATATTTTATGTTTTTGCTAGGGCATTCTGAATACTGTGTGTTTGGGGTTGCTCATTTTTGTGATTTTTAAATATTTTATTTTATTTTATCTTATTTTTTTATAAAAATACATTTATTCTTATATGTTTAAACTTCAGTCACCTTCAAAGTACTCTCCATTTGATACAATGCACTTATCTAGACTTTTTTCCACTGCTCAGAAACTGTTTTTTTTAACTTGTTGATGTTAATGCCTTTGAGTGTTTCTGCCATTTTTTTCACAATTTTTTATTGTTGTTCAAGTACAGTTGTCTCCATTTTCTAGTCATTTTGAATGAGCAGCCACACAGTACACACAATTATTCAATGGTGTCTACTGCCCCACTGACTAGTACAGTGAAGTTGTCATTGTTCATGCATGCGCATTCCAGTCCACTCTCCTCGGCTGCCAGGTTACATAGTTGTTGCACAAACTGTTGTTGTATTAATCATGGCTGGACTTTTTCTAGTTAGATTATATATATAAATAATTTAGGTTTATTTGTTCCAGGTCACATTCCAAACAAAAGGACTTTTCTCAGATTTATTTGCTGTCAGGACTACAAGGAAATTAGTTTCTGTTTCGCATTTTCAGAATCATGTTCACTGAGGACTCTTTCATTCTATTCTTTTTATTTATTGTTGCATACCATAGCCATCTCCATGGTTACTGACCTAAATCAAGATTGCATTATATATATCATGGTTTTGTGAGTCAGGGTTTTGGTTGACAATGTTCTTTTCCATTGAACATAAACACAGATAACTTGATAGTATTCAGTCACAAATATGCTGAACTGAAAGGTCTAAAAAGGCTTCTTCTTGTTGCTTTGGAGGAGATAGTCTCTTGGAGTTGGTAGTGCCTTAGAATAAATGGCTGGGAGGCTGTGCTCTCCTGCGACTATTGACTAAATGTCACCTATGACAGTCTCAGGATAGTTAGATTTCTGACATGGTTGTTCAGGGTTCAGGTAAAGAGTGTTCCAAAAGCTACCAAGCTGCTAGTGCCTTAAGCATCTGGTGGAAACTAGTAGCAACACTTCTACTACATGCTAATGGTCAAAGCTATCAGGGCCTGTCCAGATTCAAGGGATAAAGTATGGACAACACCTCTTTATGGGAAAAATGGCACAAAATTCGTGGCCATATTTAACCTTCACATTTTGTGTATTTCTACAGCATTATGGTCAGCATACTAACATCTGACATGGTCAGTTTATTCTGTACAGCACAGAGAAGGGGATATGTGAAATGTGGAAAGTGGTAAGCATTAGAAGATGTATCTTGCCTGTGAAAAAAAGTTATTTCCCTAGGAAAAAAAGTGGAAAAATAGTTAAAGCTGGTCTTTGCTATTCTAACATTTTTGCTATTACACTTGTCTGTGGAGATGTAGTTTGGCACAAATATATTGAATAACTGAATTCTCTGGAAACCAACTCCTGCCACAGCTGTTATCTATGAGGTTTCCTAAGTCAACAATTTCCAAATTGCTATTTTGTGCTGACCATTGTTAAACCATAGAAGAGTCTTTCAAGTTATTTTTACTTGAAATGGACCCATTTTAGAAAAACACACTATTTACCATTATAAAGCTTTAACTTTAAGGCTGGCACTAGGCTAGAAAATCTGTGAGTTGCAAGAACTACATTTTCCCTCTAGTATAAGACCTAGAATACCATTTCTCAAGTTGCAGTTTATCATGAATTAGTATTCCACTGGGTCTTAATAAATATTTTAAAAGTAAATGCAAAATACAAAAGTTCCCAGTATTTTGGAGAATGCTGTAATTGACAACCATTTTGCAAATATACGATGTTCATATTAACATATAAAAGTCATAGAGAAAACAAGTTTTACTCAGTGTTTTCCATACTGTTTGACCATAGTATCATTTTATTATGGATCTTTCATGTTTTAGTCAACAAATGCATGCCCATGATGTGCCCAGTTCTGTACTAGACCTTGGGACTAGAGCAGTTACCAAATCCAAAGTCAACAGTTCCCTCTTCTATACAACATAGTAGGAGAGCCAATATTGCTAAGATGGCCATATTAATAAAATAAATATATTAAGAACGAAAATCTTATGAACAAAATATCCTATTATGTAATATTTTAAGATCCAATTTAATCAGAAGCAAGCAACTACATGAGAAAAAACTTATTGGTGTAACCTACAGGCTATGTGAAGTTTCAAGAAATAAAATTAGAATATTGTTTGGAAGTTACCTATGCTGTCCAAGAGAGTAGCATCTAGCCACTTGAGGCTGTTTAAAGTTAATTAAAATTAAATAGATGTAAAAATTCAGTGCCTCCTTTGTACTAGTCACATTTCAAGTACCCCATCGCCACCTGTCTCTATGACTACTGTAATGGATAGTGCAGAATAAAACTCTTTGGTTTTCATAGCTGATTCTGTTAGACAACCTTGGTCTAGAGGAGGAGTTGGCAGATTATGGCTCATTGGCCAAATTAGGTTGTACGCTGTTTTTAAATAACTTTCAAACTAAGATGATTGTTAACATTTTTAAAAGGTGAGAGAGAGAAAATGAGGGGTGGAGAGGGAGAGAAAGGGAGTGAGGGAGAGAGAGAGAAGAAAGAAAGGTGGAAGGACAAGTCAGAGACTGTATATGACCAGGAAAACCTGAAGTGTTTGTTATCTGGCACTTCAAAGAGAATGTTTGATGACCCAGTTTACAATACTCACTTTCTTCTTGTTTGTCTTTTCAGTGTGCAGTTATGAACTTGTGTTTGCTGCCTGCTTGAATAGATGTATTTGACTCTATTCGGTGACTAATAAAATACCATTTCCCTATTTGGTGGTATAGAGTTTTCGCTATGCGTGAGCAATCCAAGCTAGCGATTACAATTCTGAGCCTTGCCCTGGAATCTAGTGAGACTATGCATATAGTTCACACTAACAGAAGATAAGCAAGAGTGATGTGTGTTCATTTTGGGTTCAAGGTAGTTAGGTACTAGTTATATGATCCTCCACAATCTTTTTTCATGTGTTGACTTTGTCTACCAGTTGCATAATACAATGTTTAAGCAAATAGATTTTTCAGCCTACGTAGTGGGGTCTGATCAACACTTGCTAGCTTTATAAATGCATAGCCGTTAATTTTTATTATGTCCATTGACCATGTTTATACTAAATATCCACACTGACAGAGATACAGTAGCAATAGGCTTAATAGAGAGTAACTATTATAGGGGCCTGCTTGCCATGGAAATTAATATTTGTCGCGGGCACCAGCGTTATGAATGTGACATGAGACAAATTCACATGGACTACCGAGTCCCATGGAGGAAAAGGGGATGGCACGGCTACTCCCTCAAGTGGGGAGTGCCTCAGAGTGGCCTGGCCACCCTCTGGAGGGGAGAGTGCCTTGGAGCAGCCTGGCAACTCTCTCAATTGGAGAGTGCACCAACCCTTGCCTGGACAGTGGTTTTATTGGGTTTCTTGGGCAGGAATTCAGGTACAATTTATTAATCATTCTCAGGCAGTAAGGATTAGGCTATAGATAAGGAACCATTAAGGCTTATTTTGATTTAGGGTCTGTCAGCTAAAAGGCTATGAAACTTTGGAAAGTAAACTGTTTCTTGCTCAGGTCTTTATCATTTAACTAAAAGCATTCTTAGCAAAGCAGGCTTCACAGAAATTCACATATCTTTTCTCAGGCCTTATTACCTGGGGAGCCCACCCTGTGCAGCACAGGGCTGCACCACCCTCTGTCATTGTTTCAGGCTTAAGTCAGGCAGAGGAGGCAAGATAGCCAAGGAATTATCAGAGACTTCTAGAGGACTCAGGGGTGTCAGGCTTCATCAAAGCCAAGGGGCAAGGGTCCAGCACCCCTTTTCCCCATAACCCTTAAGTCCTTCCCTGGGGCCTTCACATGATCATGCTTGTCTTAAGTCATTCCCCCCCTGGGGAATCCTATCCATCATCAGCTAACTGATCAAACACTGGAGGCCAGTTATGAAAAAAGGAGCAGAAGCAGTGCTTCTTCCAGGGAGATAAGCTGTATCTCCTTAGTGGCTTATGGTCCAGAGGTTCCTCACTCAGCCTTAGACATGGGGGTGTTTACAGCTCATGAAACCAGGCAGGGTGGTACCCAAGAAATATTTCAGAAAAAATCCTCATTTGATGGCTATAGAGGTAAGGTATTAGTTTCTTAATTCATTTAGGGACTACCACTCATGTCCCCAAAGCACTTGTGAGCCAAAAAGTAAATTAATCAGTTAAGATTACTGTTAACCAAAATTCTAGTGATTTTTGTTTTAATAAACTGCAGTGAATAACCCAGATATCAATTCCAGTTGCAGTCTTGGGGAATACAGATAAATGACATCTTTAAGAGACATAATAAAAAATAACATAAGCAGCACTGAAAGAAATAGGAACATGTTTTGTTACTTAGCAATTCATCAAGATTCTTGTTTATTAGTAGTAATTGCAGTGGCTTCCAAACATTGCAGTTTCTCATGTGTGATATCATTTGAGCTTCACAACAAAACCAAAGTAAAATACATGAAATTTTATACATATCACCTTCCTACTCCTTTCTCTGCCTTTCTCAATTTCTTAGTTTTTCTTTTGTTCCAAAGTAACAAGATATATTGCTATAAAGTAGCTCATCTACAGTCAAGTGAGAAATTCTATAATTTAACACTATCTTCCACAGACTTTTCTCTCTCCCTTAATTGGTTAACATTTTAATTGAATTTTGGTTTGTAAGTCTAGTCTAGTGATTCCTTTTTATTTTACTTTTTCTTAAATATTTTATTGTTCTGTTACAATTGTCCCCATTTTCCCCTCTTTGCCCTCCTCTGCCCAGCCCAACCCCACTCCCACAGTCAATCCTCATCCTATTGTCCATGTCCATGAGTCATTCATACATGTTCCTTGACCAGTTCCTTCCTTTTCTTTCTACCCTTATCCCCCTTGACCTCCTCTCTGGTTGCTGTCAGTCTGTTCCTTGTTTCCATGACTCTAATTGTATTTAGCTCATTTGTTTTTTTCATTAGGTTCCTCTAATAGGTGAGATCATATGGTATTTGTATTTCAGAGCCTGGCCTATTTCATTTAGCAAAATATTTTCCAGTTCCATCCATGTAATGATGAAGGGTAGGAGTTCCTTCTTTTTTTCTGCTGTATAGTATTCCATTGTGTAAATGTGCCACCGTTTTTTGATCCACTCATTTACTGATGGGCACGTACGCTGTTTCCAGTACTTGGCTATTATACATAACACTGCTATTACCATAGAGGTACATAGATTCTTTTGAATTAGTGTTTTGGGATTCTTAGGGTATCATCCCAGCAGTGAAATTGCTGAGTCAAAAGAGAGATCCATTTTTAGTTTTTGAGGAAATTCCATGTTTTCCACAGTGACTGCATCAGTCTGCATTCCCATCAACAGTGCAGTAGAGTTCCATTTTCTCCACATTCTTGCCTGCACTTGTTTGTTGAATTATTAATCATGGCCATTCTGACAGGTATGAGGTGCTATTTCATTGTGGATTTAATTTGCATCTTCCTGATGGCTAGTGATGTTTCACATCCTGTCATATACCTATGGACCCTCTGTATGCCCTTCTTGGAGAAGTGTTTATTCAGGTCCTTTGCCTATTTTATAATTGGATTCATTTTCTTCCTGATGTTGAATCATATGAGAATCATATTAATCATGTATAACCCTTGTCAAAAGTATCGTTGGCAAATATATTTTCACATATAGTTGGTTTCCTTTTCATTTTGATGATATATTCTTTAGCCATACAGAAGCTTTTTAATTTGATGCAATACCATTTGTTTATTTTTTCCTTCATTTCCATTGCCTTAGGAGATATATCAGCAAAAATATTGCTGTGTGGGATATCTGGAAATCTAGTGCCTTTGTTTTCATCTAAGACTTATATGATGTCACCACTTACATTTAAGTCTTTTATCCATCTTGAGTTTATTCTGGTATATGGTAAAAGTTGGGGGTCTAGTTTAATTTTTTGCATATAGCTGTCCCGATCTCCCAACACTATTTGTTAAAGAGGCTATTTTACCCCATTTTATGCTTTTGCCCCTTTTATTAAATATTAATTGACCATAAAGGTATGGGTTTATTTCTGGGCTCTCTTTACTATTCTGTTGATCTATGTATCTGTTCTTATGCCAGTACCAGACTATTTTAATTATAGTGGCCTTGTAGTATAGTTTGATATCAGGTGTTATGATCCCACCTACTTTGTTCTTCCTTCTCAAGATTTCTGAGGATATTTGTGGTCATTTTTAGTTCTGTATACATTTTTGAAATATTTATTCTAGGTCTGTAAAATATGCCTTTTGTATTTTAATTGGGATTGCATTGAATCTATAGATTGCTTTGTGTAGTATGCCCATTTTAATAATGTTATTTCTTCCAATCTATGAACATGGCATATGCTTCCATTTATCTGTGTCTTTCTTAATTTCTTTCTTTAGCATTCTGTAGTAATCTGAGTACAGGTCTTTTACTTCCTTGGTTAACTTTATTCCTGTGTATTTTATTTTTCTTGTTGCTATAGTAAATGGGATTTTTTTTCTGGTTTGATATTTCATTGTTGGTGTGCAAAAATGCCTTAAATTTCTGAATATTGACTTTGTGTCCTGCTATTTTGGCAAAATCATTTACTTTTTTAGTGGAAAGTATATGGTTTTCTTATGCGGGCTCTGACCAGTGGGGTCCATGATGTTGTGTATGTGATGAACAAATTCACATTGACTGCAGAAGTCCTGTGGAGAAAAGGGATGGCATGGCCACTCTCTTGAGTGAGAGACCACCTTGACCCTTACATGGACAGACTTTATTGCTTTTCTAGTAGCATTACACCAAGGAAGGTCCTCATTCATTATGCACAGGTTTGTTTTATGTGATTATCTTTTACAGATAACAAAGAAAAGGATGTTGCTGATTACTTCTTACTGATAACAAAGAAAAGGATGTTGCAAATGCAAGGGAAAAAGTGGTTAAACTGGTTACACTCCATTCTTGGAATGGTTTAGCACAGACTTTAGGAAGTTACTTTAAAGATATGCATTAAACATGTGCTGCCTTAACTCAGGGTGAGGGAGTTTTAGCAAAAGGAAGCCTCAAAGCAGTCTAGATATAATGCAGGCCTGGTTCCCCATAGAGAAGCCGATTTGTGGGCTTGGCTCCCATGTGCCACCTCATACCTGTCAGTTTTCCAAACCAGGGCTGAGCTACATTCGCCCTGTGGACCAGTTCCTTGTAGTTTTCTATATACGCAATCATGAAATCTGTAAAAAATAACAGTTTGATTTCCTCCTTTTCAATTTGGATGTCTTTTATTTATTTTTCTTGTCTGATTTTTGTGGCTAGAACTTGCAATACTATGTTGAATAAAATGATGGAAGAAGACACACTTGTCTTATTCCTTACCTTAAAAGGAAAGCTTTTAATTTTTTACCATTGATTATGATGTTGGCTCTAGGTTTCTCATATGTGGCCTTTAATAGAATAGGCTGATGTACATTCCCTCTATTTCCACTTTGCTCAGTGTTTTATCATTAATGGGTGCTGGACTTTATCAAATGCTTTTTCCACATCTATTGATATAATCATGTGATTTTTGCCTTCCATTTTGTTTATGAGGTTTATTATATTTCTTGATTTGCAAATATTGTGCCATCCTTGCATCTCCAGGATGAATTCCTCTTGATTGTGGTGTATAATCTGTTTAATGTATTGCTGCATATGGATTGCCACTATTTTGTTGAGAATGTTAGCATCTATGTTCATCAGTGATATTGGCCTGTAGTTTTCTTTCTTTATTGTATCTTTACCTAGTTTTGGAACTAGGGTGATACTGGCCTTGTAAAAAGAATTTGAAAGTCTTCCTTCTTACATTTTTTGGAATAGTTTGAGAAGTATAGGAGTTAGTTTTTCATTACATGTTTGGTAATAATCAGCTGTGAAGCCATCTGGCCCAGGGCTTTTTTGTGATGGGAATTTTTTGATTACTGCTTCAACATCACTAGTTGCTGTTGGTCTATTCAGGCTTTCTGCTTCTTATTGATTCAGTTTAGGAAGATTGTATGTTTCTAGAAATTTGTCCATTTCATCCGAATTGTCCAATTTCTTTTCATATAGTTAGTAATTGTTGACAATGGGGTATTAAACCCCCGTATGATGTATGTTGAGGTCAATATATTTTGAAGTCCTTCAGAATTTTCCTTATATATTTAGGTGCTCCTATGTTAGGTGCATACATACTTACAGGGGTTATATCATCTTGATGGACTTCTCTCTTAAGTATTATGCAGTGACCTTTTTTGTCTCTTTTTATGGCTTGAAGGTTTGTTTTGAAGGTTTTTTTGGTCTGATATAAGTATTGCTATACCAGCTTTTTTCATGTCTGTTTTCTTGGAATTTGTTTTCATCCCTTCACTTTCAGTCTTTGTAGGTATTTTGTTCTGAGGTGGGTCTATTGTAGACAACATATATACAGATCATGTTTTCTCATCCATTCAGCTACTCTATATCTTTCAATTAGAGCATTTAACCCATTTACGTTTAAGGTTATTATTGATAGGTACTTATCCATTGCCATTTTTTCCCTGTGTACCTGTGTTTCTCTCTTTCTCTCTCCCTTTTTCTTCATCTTCTTAAAGCAGTCCCTTTAGCATCTCTTGCTGTGCTTGTGGAAAAGCCACTTATCAGCTTGTGTTG
The DNA here is from genome assembly GCA_004027735.1 of Carollia perspicillata. Taxonomy (NCBI): domain Eukaryota; kingdom Metazoa; phylum Chordata; class Mammalia; order Chiroptera; family Phyllostomidae; genus Carollia; species Carollia perspicillata. The sequence goes on from PVKM010004141.1 coordinate 12,923, forward strand.
ACCCTGTAAGTTAGGTGGGGAAGAGCCTCAAGGAATCACCAGGGTGGAACAAACAGTGTGAGCCAGGTTGATGGAGTCTCAGATATGGTGGCTGCCACTCTATGACTCTGTGGGGAAGGACTCAGAAAAGGAATAATGGATTCCTCTAGCAGTTATACCTAGGGGAAAGCTGTCTCCCAGTGTCTTGCCTTGATGCCAGGCACATCAATTCCTCCCATATGCCTTAGCACCTTTCAAGCTACTGCTCAGAGGGAACTCAGAGGGAGCTTGGAGGGAGTTAGTCTGAGTGAGTCTGTATATTTGCTGTTTAAATAGAACTGCTTGGGAATCCATCAGTTCTTCCACCCATTCAATTCCCACTATTTATACAGCCAGATGTTTTGGGGACTTATCTTCCTGGTACTGGAACCCTGGACTGGATGGCCTGGTGCAAGGTTTGGACCCCTTGCTCTTGAGATATCCCTCCCAATTTTTATCCACTACACGTGGGTGTGGGACCAGCCCATTCCACCTCTCCTACCAGTCTAGATGGATGAGGTTTTCTCTTTAATTGCATAGCTGTGGGACTTCTATTCAGCTTGATTTTTGATGGTTCTGAGTGATGGTTGTTCTGTAGTTTTGTTGTGATTTTGGTGTGGTTGTGTGAGAAGGTGAGGTGTGTTTACTGAGGCCACTATCTGGAGACCCTTCTATTTCTTTAATACTTGAATAATTTCAGCTTTATTTTATATATTTGATTCATTGGGTATTTATTTTGTTATGCAACATGAGAGTAGTTTATGATACTTCAGTTTTTTATTTGGTATTCCAGTTATTCCTACACCCTGTTTAAAAGTTTATCTTCTGTAGTGATCTGAAAAATCACATTTATCATTTATTGTATCTTTTAACCCAGAGCTTCTTTCAGTTTTTAAGTAATATCAAAGATGTAAAATGAGTTGAGAACTGTTCTCTGTTTTATGCAAGATATATGTACAATCGATTTGATGTTTTTCTTGTATGTTTGACTGAATCCACTCATGAAGCCACCTTTGCCTGTAATTTTACTTGTAAGAAGGTGTTTAACTATTATTTCAATTTTTATTTTTAATACAGAGCTATCCACGTTGTTTACTTTTTTTCTGAGTGGGCTTTCACAGTTCTTATATTTCTTTAAAGATAAAATGCTTTGACTTTCAAAGCACCTTATGCCTGCCAACCAGATCATTGGGTATGTGTATAACTTTCTTTATAATTAAATTTACTGGTGGTGAACACAACCATGTAGATTTCAAGTGCACAGGTCCATGATATATCATCTGTATATTGCATTGTGTTCCCATCATGCAAAGTCAAATCTTCTTCCATTCTTATCTTTCAAGGAATTTTTTATTTCATCTCAAATGACAATATTTGACACAAAGTTATTTGTAGTATAGTTAATTATTTTAATTTCTGAAAGACCTTTCATTTTTAAGACTAGTGATTTCTAGCTTTTGTGTTTGTTGCTAAAAATTAATCTTCATTTTTAATGAACAAAATTTGATAATATAAATTTTCTCTATTGCCTGCATCTTTTCTATGTTGTTGCTTTTGCTCTTATAATTATGCTTTTTTTTTCATTTATTTTGGGTTTATGTTGCTCTTTTTTTCTATATCTTTTTGGAGGCATTTAAATATACAAAATATCTCATAATTACCACAGACTCAGTCTACTTTTCTTTTCTTTTTTTTTTTTTTAGTTTACCCTTATCTTTTGATTTAATGAAATCTATTGGTAGATTTTCAGGTGTACTGGTTGTTTTTTATGTTCCCTCCATTCCACTATTAAGTTCATCCAGTGATTTCATTTCATGTTTATTTTAGTTCTAACATTACCTTTTATTTCTTTTTTATGTTGTCTGTATCTTTGATGAAATTTCCTATTTTCCTTCCTGATGAGTAAATTTTTATTTACCTCACATGAATAATTACATAGCTGCTTTACCATCCTAATGTGATCATTCTCACCTCTGAGCCATCCAGGTTGGCATCAATTCAGTATCTTTTACTTTGGAATTTGGCCACATTCTTTGCCTTCCTATACCTAATAATTTTGGTTTACATTCTGGAAATTGAGAATGCTGTTTTGTGTAAAGTTTATGTTTTGTCCTATATTTTTCTGAAGATCATTTATACTTTTGATTTTAGTAGGCACTTTTCTTGTTCAAACTCAAACTGCACACTGCCATCCCTGCAGTGCATAATGACTCACATTTTCTTATCTTGTAATTTTTAGTTGTAAGTTACTTTAATTATGTTCACCATTCCTCACTCTCTCTTTAGTGGTTTAATAGTCAGTCAGGACCTTGAGTTGAGCTTATCCACCAAATCAATCGTTTTTATCCTGGGTCTCTCCATTTGAGCCCTTATTCTTCAACAGCCTTGTTACTCCAATAGTCCTTCTTCTAGTTCCTTTAACCAGAAGTCATTGTAGCCTGTATCCTCTGAATCTGCCAAAGGGTAAGGCACCAAGAAAATAGGGATCTACTACATGCTGATAATTTTCTCCAAGTTTTGTCTCATTTCTAGAAATGTTAGTGACAATATGGACTCTTGGTTCTTGACTTTGTACAGGAAAGGTTTCATAACACAAGTCCAAGCAATTTTGAGAGTACACTTATTAATGCTGGGGACAGTGAATAAAATAAAAGAGAGAAGAAGCAGGATCACAGCAACATGAGTGAGCCTAGATGAAGATGCCTTAGCCCTTTTGAAACATGAAGAAGAGTCGAGCCTAGACAAGGCTGCCTTGATCCTTTAGAAAGAAAGTCACAGAGGCAGAAGAAGTGAGCCACGCTGGGCTGCATGGACTCAGGAAATAAGTTACAGAGCCCCCCCCCCAAAAAAAAGGGTTCTTGGATAAAATACACAAAACTACTCACCTTAGGAAAGAAGGGAGGAAATGTGCAGGGTGGGCTCTAAAGAGTCCATGCACTAGGTCCTTTGTCTTAAGGGTATTTATTTGTTTCCTAAAAACAGGAATTTTAGGAGAGGTTTTAGGAGAGGATCTCAATAGAATATTCATCATCTTTCCAGGTGTGTCATTTCAAGGTCATGGTCTCTACTGATTGATCAGTACCAGCATAAAGGGTCGTTAGTCACTGCATCTGGTTCTGATGTCAGCCATGGCAGTACTGTCTCTAGTTTTGCTGCTTTTCTGGGCCTGGAGCTGGAACACAACAGAGACCAAGATGTTATCTCTCATTTGACCAATGCTCTGTCTATGTGGTCAACAGACTCGAGGCTTTGTTCCTAAGAGTACTTGATACTGATATGAACCTCATTGCCCTGTGAGAGCTTAATGTTTATGGGAGTGGCCATGCAAGGGAGAAGGAAGCAGATGAGGCAGGGTGCTGGAGAATGCCCATCTGAATCAGCTACCTGTCTCCGTTTTTCCATTCTATTTACTGAGGAATTTTCCTGGCGTTTCACTATGTGCCTCAGAAATCTCCTGCTTTGTTCCATCTCCAGAACCCTTAGCTAGTTGCTTTTTATATTTTTTCCAGCATTCATGGCTGTTATTTGGGTGAAGATAAGCTTTTTAGGAGCTCACTTCTTCCTCTAGAAGTATAAACTTTATATTCAGTAATATTTTAATGATGAAAACAATAATGAAATAAACTTTCCTCACATGTATAATACAGATTTTAATAAATTTTATCAGATTCATTAACATTTTTTAAATTTTATATTAAAAAAACAATAAAATGGTGCTTTCTTGATTTCAGCATATGTATTAAGATGCACAGGACTGAGTTGCTCAGGTAATCTATTTTTGTACACCATTGGGGAAACAATTTCTGCTTGATTGCCTCTAAAGCAAGGTTTCTTCACATTTAATTATCATAAGAGTAGGCCACTTATAACATTAATCTACCAAGATGAATTTCTAATTTGTAAGAGATGGCAACTTTGAAGTTGACATTTCTTTTATATCAATGAGATTGCAGCTGCAGATGAAGTGTGAATGGCATATTATGCAAAATAAAAGTTTAATTATGAGGGAAAACCATAGTTGAATATTTCTGTTTGATTAATAATCTATAGCAGATACCATCAAACTTAAAATTACACAGATTTTAACTGTTGTTGAAAAATTGCTGCAATTTAAGTGACACCAATCTGAGTCTCTTTCTCCCATTCTCTGATTATAGGCAAAGCATGGATGTGAAGAGGTCTTTTAAAATTAAGACTTAGTGTGTGGAAATACAATAAAAACATTAAGCCGTTCTATGTCATGTTCATTCACTTGCTTATCTTCTCCATATCCTTTTTTCAGTACTTATGAGGTTAGAATACTTCTTTTTTGTAGATTTTATTATTTTATGATAGAATTAGCCATTCTCACACTTTACCCCATGCCATGATACATTGAAGACATATACATCTGCTTCAAGCACCATCCTACCCTGCCTGTAAATTATCATCTTGCCTTACAAATATAGGATACATTTAAGAAGATGTCATTGCAGTTTACAGATCTGTGTTTTTTCCACATTTTTATTGTTGTTCAAGTACAGTTGTCTCCATTTCTCCCCATTACTTCCCCAACCCCAGCCATCCCCACCTCCCTCCCTTGATCCTACCCTGCTTTGATTTTGTCCATGGCTTCCTGAAATTCCTTCCTCCTTTTCTTCCCATTATCCTCTCCCACCTCCCCTCTTCTTACTCTTAGTTGGTTCATAATTCAGTGTCTCTGGTAGATCTATGTTTTTTTTGCAAATAACTGCATTCGCAGCTGTGGACTTCCCCAGCTAGAACCTCTTAGGCTGACAACAATGCATTCTCTGTGAGAGCCAAGGAGAACAGCTTCCCTTTGTCCTCTTTATATATTGACTTCCATAAGCTCTCAGACTCCAGCAGCACAGGAAAGCTCATCCCTTTGTATAATGTAAATAAAAATAGGGGAAAATAAAACAAAAAATTACATCCAGAATGACTGTCATTACTAATTAAAGAGAATGGATGATGCACGTGCTAGAGAAATATAGAAATTCCAATTAAACAGACCTGTGGTCTTGATTTCAGAACCATGCACTTGGCTACAAGAAACCTTTTCTAGGCCAATTCCTAAGATTATGGAAGGATTATATTATATAGAACTCAATTGTCAGGCAAAATTGTAAAGGCTATGAAATTTGCCTTTGTGTCTCATCCCCTCCCACTTCTTTCTGTAACCCTCTCCCATGTCCAGGTAACCCTTCTTCACCACCACCACCCTGTGTTCAGTTACTCAAATTATTCCACCTTTGCAATGTCTCACTTATCAATTTGACTCATATGTCTAAGGCTAAGTAAAAACAGTATTGTCAGATTTCATAAATTTACAGCAATGACTCAACTGAAAGGTGACATTCCATCACAAAGGGGGGTTAGACTATTTCTCTTGTTAGCCCAGTCACCTACTTCTTAAAAGAGAAGAGCATTCTTTTATTTGAACTCTTTGAACTTGGCTGATTTTTATGGGAAGTGTTCTAATTTGCCAAAAATCATTTTAAAGTGTTGTCAAGAATTGAACACAGAACTTGTTCAGATAAAATGAGTTCCATGTAAAATACTATGTATTTCATTTTTCCCATTATCTGGACTTCAGCATGGTTTAACATTCCTATTACTCTTATAGCAGCAGCAATATAACCAACTACCTACATATAAATCAATAATTAAAGGCTATGTCTTTTTTTACATTAAATATCACCATGTCTAGGATTTATCTGTAATGAAGATAAATTACATAAGTGTGTTTCTATTAAAATTGATCATGATGATAAAATCTGATCATTTGACAGAAGTTCTTTCTCATTTAAAGAGGACACTATAGTAGCAAAAGAAAGAATTATTGCTTGAATGAATGAGCATTAGGTAGGGAAAGAGAAAGCCTAATTCTTAACTAGTTGGATAACACTAACTAATTTACAACTTTAGGCAAATCACCTCTCAAAGCTTCTGTTTCTTCAATGGTGAAGCTAGGTTTATTTTGTATTCAATCACATTGTAGTTTTTTTTCCCTCAAAAATGAACATTTCCGTGAATGATACCCCAGAATACAAGCAGGAATATAACAGCTTCTAGGTAAAAGTCTGCTTGTCAGTGGATGGAAGGCTCTAAGCAATGACATTTTTCTTAATCTTATTCATCTGCATGTATTTTGAGGTCTCTAATAATTGTTAGACATGGTGTTTATTGGGAAGAGCTATTTCCATAGAATGGCAAGGTTATACATATGAAAATGTAATGAACGGGTCAAAGAGTGCTGCAGGAATATATTCTCTCCAAAGTCAACATGCATTTTAACACGATATCTTACGAAGACCTTATAATCAAATATTCATCACATCAAATAATTTATTCTCAGCTTTTTATTTTTTGTTATTTTTAGTTCTGTGTCTAGTGAAAAACATTATCTCAATCTGCATCAGAAAGCATATTTTCAAAATACTTTCTGTAGCGTTTTTACTTGAATTTTGAGCCAGATAGATTTTGCATTTATTTTTTCTTTCTACTATTTCATGTGAAATTGCTGATCTTAGGAGACTGGGGTTTTTATGAAAGGAAATAAGGGCCTTCCTTATAGACAAATATTCTGTGTGAGAAGGAAAAAATGTGTCTGTTTGTAAGGTGTCAGTTTGTGCAGGGCCACCTATTTCACAGCTGGTCCTACACAGGCCAGATAACAGTATCTGGGGAGAAGTCAGAGCTTTGCAAATTTCTCTAATCTTATCTGCCAGAGGTTCATTTAGTGTCCTGAAAAAGCCAGCTAGTCACTGGCAATTTTAAGGAATATTGTAATGTTTACACATTTATATAAATCAACCTGTGGCTCACTTTTTATTTCCCTGAGAAATTTCCAAGAGGTAGAATTATTATTAAATGGTTTACATGTATATAATTTAAGAGATACAATTATTTCAAGGATCTTAGTTTATATTGACATAGTACTTTCCAGAAAGTTGGTATATTTATTATTCTACCTGGAATGTTTGAGTCCTATTTCCTTTCATCCTATTCAACATTCTAGATATTATTACTTAAAAAATAATAAGTTCATGTATAGTTTCCCATCTGATAGTTGAATGGATTCTAATGGAAAAAAATAGTCTAGATTTGCATTAAAATGTTCTGGTCAAGATACAGCCTATCATTGTCTTTTACCTTCTTCAACTGGTGACAAAAGGTGCTAGGTTGTTTGTGAACTGTGACTTGGAAAAGGCCTCAAAAGGAGTCCAGTCTCAACTCTGACAATGACAGTGACCAGGATAATAGATATGAAATGTTTTCTCAGCTTTCTCTGCTCTCCCCCATGTCTGAAGAGGCAGGTAAGACAGGGTGTTGGCTGTTCCTGTGTTAACCTTTCGGCATAAGAATAACAGCTTGGCTGGAAGAATTCTGCCTCCCTTCAGCTCTGTTTTTCTTCGGGTTTCTTGACAGCTATTAACATGTCAGCCTAACATAGACGAGGACAAAAAGCATCAGTTCTGCTGTGGGCAATGCTGATATTTTCAAAACTGCACTTTGTGTAAAATAAATCTTAGACATCTCAGAGCAGTAATATCTCTCCATCAGAATTTGTATCTATGAACAAATTTGGTCCACTGACCAAATGGTGTGATAAACAGAGAGTTCATTTTTTTCAGTAATGTAAAATATTTATGAGGTGATTTTTATTAGGAAGCACTTACTAAGCAACAGATTTGCAGACTGTATGCTTGGTGCAGGGCCATCTATGCAAACCTAAAAGCTTCATTCTTAAAAAAGAACAACAACAGCTGAATGCTGAATAAGGACATGCCTTTATAATAACTTGTTTTATAAAAACACAGAGGTAAATGAAACTTAGGTTGCTGGAGAAAACATTAAGTTAGGGACAAGCCACAGAACAAACCTTCCTTCACACTATTTTATTTCACTATAGTAGCTTAAAATCCATCAGGATATACAGATATCCTTCCAAATAAATTGATATTTTGTGACCTGCTGACTTTATTTTATTTTTTTAAGTATATTTTATTGATTATGCTATTACAGTTTTCCCAATTTTCCACCCTTTATTTCCCCTCCACACTGCAGCATTCTCCCTACCCCTTAGTTCATGTCCATATACATGAATTAAGGGTTGTACATGTAAGTTCTTTGAGTCCTCTGATTCCTATACCATTTTTGACCTCTCCCATCTATTTAATGCGACCAATTATGCTTTTTTTCCCTGTACCTTTTCCCCCTATTCTTTCCTCTCCCTCCTACTGAAAACCCTCCATGTGATGTTCATTTCTCTGATTCTGTTCCTGTTCTAGTTGTTTGCTTAGTTTTGTTTTAATTGTTTTTCTTTCTCTTTTTTTGTTCATTTGTTGATAGTTGTGTTTGTTGTCCTTTTACTGTTCATATTTGTTATCTTCTTTTTCTTAGATATGTCCCATTAACATTTCATATAATAATGGCTTGATGATGATGAACTCCTTTAACTTGACCTTATCCAAGAAGCACTTTATCTGTCCTTCCATTCTAAATTATAGCTTTGCTGGATAGAATAATCTTGGATATAGGTCCTTGCCTTTCATGACTTCAAATACTTCCCAGCCCCTTTTTGCCTGCAAGGTTTCTTTTGAGAAATCAGCTGATAGATGTGTGGACAGTCCTTTGTAGGTAACTCTCCCCTTTCCTCTTGCTGCTTTTAAGATTCTCCCTTTATCTTTAATCTTGGGTAACTTAATGATGATGAGCCTTGGTGTGTTCCTTATTGGGTCCAACTTTGTGACTCTCTGGGCTTCCTGGAATTCCTGGAAGTCTATTTCCTTTGCCAGATTGGAGAAGTTTTCCTTCATTATTTGTTCAAATAAGTTTTCAATTTCTTACTGTTGTTCTTCTCCTTCTGGCACCCCTATGATTAAGATGTTGGAATGCTTAAAGTTGTCTCAGGGTTCCTAAGTTTCTCTTCATTTTTTTGAATTCTTGTTTCTTTATTCTGTTCCTTTTGGATGGTTATTTCTTCCTTTTGTTCCAAATCATTGATTTGAGTCCTGGTTTCCTTCCTGTCACTCTTGGTTCCCTGAATACTTTGCTTTATTTCATTTTGGGCATCTTTTGTTTTTTATTTCATTTTTTGACCAAGCTCAATGAGTTCTGTATTTTGATTACCAGGGCTTTAAATTCTCCATCAGAAAGGTTGGCTGTTGCTTAGATCTCTTTCTGAAGTTTTGCTGTGTTCTTTCATTTGGGCCCTATTTCTTTGTCTTTGGGCACCTGTTAAGTGTTAAGGGGTGGGGCCTTAGGTATTCATCAGGTCAGAGCAACCCTCCTTGCTGTGCTGTGACACTGCCTGTGGGAGAGGAGCCAGAGAGGGAATAATGTAGTTCGCCTGCTTGGCTCTAGCCCACTTTCCAATGAACTTTCCTGTGAGACTGGGAGTGTCTCCCACCATTGCAATCACCATAGTCCACAACCAACTTTGAGTCTTAGTTTCCCCTTAAGTCATCACCACCCACAGGGTACACTGCCTTGCCTTGGGTTCTCTTCATCTGCAGCCTTACCAGTTTGATTCTTTTGTTTGACTGTTTCTTTAATTCCATGGTTGTTGGAGTTCCATGCAGTTTGATTTTCTGGCACTTCTTCTTGTTTATTGATTTTAGATTGTTTGTTATCCTCCTTTTGGTTGTGCAAGGAAGCAAAGAGTTTCTAACCTATGCCTCCATCTTGACTGGAAATTGATTATTTTTTAATAAAATGCAGTGGTAATAGCTGATTCTCAAGACTGTATTCCTGACAAGGTTGCCTGGAACTCTATTTTCTGAATCAGTCAGTTCTGGCTTTCCCTTAATGTCCCTCAGGAACTTTAGTGTCTTGGCATCAGACTTAGCACAATATATATTATATAAAGAACTATCCTACTTCTGATTCAAAATTAAACTGCCTAAATGCAGTTCTGACACCTGTCATTTCTTCTTTGACCATAGAGGAACTTTCTCAACCTGGACCACTTGCCCACTCAATGCAACATAACACTCCCTGAGCCTGCATTGGCCACCATAGCTCTGTTCTGTCAAGGTAATTGCTAGCATGATTCACAACTGTTGTCTGTTTCCTTCAAGGAAATGTCACTCAGATTTCGGCTACCTAATTCACCTTGAACACCATCACCTAAATCCAAGCCTTTTTCATTTCATGACTCTACATCTGACAGAGACTCTTAAATATTATCCCACTCTCTCCCAATGTGCTAGTATCAATATTATGGCCCAACTTTTCCATTGGGTCATTTTGCTTTTGAAAACAGTGAGTAAGCATCTCTTTCTTATCACAGTTTTCAAAATTTTATGAGACTGTTACAGTCAGTTAAAATCTGGAAGTCTTCCATTTCATCTTATATTCTTACCACAAAGATTTTAGGAAACATTAATTACACAAGCAATTATGATACATTCTATTGTATTTAATTCTACTTTTTAAAATGTTTGTTGTAATTTTATAAGTGACTTCATGAGCCACTAATTTTTATAATATTGCTTAAAGACGAATTCTAGAAAGATTTTCTTGATCTTACAAGAGAATATGAGGATGAACAAATGATAATAAAATAAGAGAGAAAAATAATCACCAATATTCACCTACTATACAGGATTATGTCATAAATATACTTTTGGAAAATAAATGGAATTTTGGATTCTCTTTTTTGGGGCACATGACAGTTAACAGACATTTATTGGGTGTAATCACTGCCAGAGATTCCAAATATGTTATATCAGTTCATGCTAATAAGAAACACACTAGTTGCATTGTTTCAAAATTTTGATGCTTAGAAGAGGACACATTTTTTGAGCAGGGATACCAAAATGTTTTTATCACCCCATGTGGTCTCTCTGAATATAGAAGATAAAAGTTTATGTAAAAGTCATTGCTTCTGTAATAAATTTCATTTCATAAGATAGCCAAATCCTCATTTATTACTCACTCCTGGAATCTTAAACACTTACATTGTTTTAAATATTGCATTTAACTGTATAGTATATATTTCAGTATTTACAAACTTATTAAGGTATAATAAATAGGTTTTGTTTGCACCTAAATAACTTTCTGTTGAACTTCTCCAGTGATGTTTCCAAACCAGAGCAGGCCAAACCTTTTATATATTTAAATTTTGTAACCTGGGAGAAAAAAATAAGAAGAGGTAGAGGGGAGAAATGAGAAGAGAAAAGATGGAAAGAAAAAGGAAAGAAGGAAGAGAGAGGGGAAAAAGAAAGAAAATGTGTTTCGATGTCACAGCATACAAGCAAAAATTTGGGCTCTCCTATGTTAAAATTATTTCACTCTTACACATCCAGAGGTAAGCATGCTAGATCCTAAGTTATGGGCTGTGCAAGACACCTGTGAAAGTAAACAAATAGCTAAAAATCTGCATATGCCATCCTTTCACACATGCTCCATTTTTCATAGTAAAATCCCACTTTTTATTTCTTTCTGAATGCATTTATAGAAACTGACATTGGCATGTATATAATTGAAACTTATTTAAAAATGCATAATTTTGGATTTATAACTTCTTAAACCCCTTTTTATTGCCAAGAATCTTCATAAATGTTAGAGAATTGTAATACATTTTTGACTCTCACCTTGTGCCTACATTTTTCTCTCAGTCATTCTTTGCTTCCATAATATGGGTTATGTATTACTTGGTTTGTTATTTATTAATGCATGGTTTTTAGGAGGATCTTTGTCCATCAGGATAATTAAGTTGGATTATCACCAAGGTCATACAAAATTCATTGATTTGATGACACTACATAGTAACTGAATAACTTTCTAAACTGTGAGTTACTTTTTTCTTGCTTTAACCAAGAGCCTTTATTCCAATATTCTTAGGCTTTAATTTTTTTTCCTTTGGTACATATTTTCTTAGTTTTGCAAAAATTCTAGATATTCTCATTCTGAATCTGTCAATGCTAAGCTAAAGAGAAGTGTATTTCCTCTCAAATTTCAGTAAAGGAGTTAGTATTTGACCTTACATTTCTTTAACCTTGGTATGGATTGAACTTTAGATGAGACAAATGGAAAGGAAGGAGAGAAAAAGCCAACAGATGAGCAAAGTTCCTACCTAGTGCCATATTATGACATATTCCAGCCAAGATTATTCCCATTATGTGATCAGAGAAAGTAAATTTACCAAAGTAAATTATTTTAGGAAAAATAACTTGTGTCTTGTTTTTAAAACTGAAGCTCAAGCATTATTTATAGGTTACCTACATTGTAATGATAGAATCATCTTTTCTTTCATTTTAAAAATAACAACTTGAATAAAAATTATTATGCATATTATGCAGAATCAGCAACTAAGGTCTGATAGGTTAAATTTTATTAAAAATCACACAGAGATTCAAACCAGATCTCAAGACATCACGTTGAATGCCTTTGCTATTTTATAGGAGGTCTCTCTAGAAGGTATCCAGCCTTGTAATATGAAATTGAAACATTTATTGAAGAAGATACAAGATAAAAGAAACATTGTACATGGGACAATGATGCCTTTCAAAGGCAATGGTGCCCTCCAAAGTAGGCATGTTGGGACCTCACACAGTTGCCCCAATCACCATCAGTTGCCCCCATGTATTTTCCCGAATCTCATCAATGGTCTCAAATATTTTCCATCAAAGGTAATTTTAGTTTTGCGAAAAGTCAGAAGCCACAGGGGGACAAGTCTGGGCTGTAGGGAAGCTGAGTCAGCTGGGTGATTTGATGTTTCACCAAAAATCTCTGCAGGAGAAGTGATGCATGACCAGGCACACTGTCAGAGTGTAGATGCCAATCACCATGTGCCCATAGTGGTGGCCTTCTGAATCATCCAAATAGTTTTATACATGTAGTTTCTGTGGAGGAATGTTTAAGCTTACTGCAAAATTTGAAGCAGATTTGTTGCTCTACTTGCTCAGTCATTTTGAATGCATTGGCTACACAGTACACATGCTCACTTAATAGCATCTACCACTCCCACTGACTAGTACAGTGAAGTCATCATTATTCATGCATGCTCATTCCTGTCCATTCTCCTTGGCTTCCAGATTGCATTGATGTCATACAAACAGTTCTCATTATATGAACAATGGCTAGACTTTTTCAGGACAGACCTCATTGTATAGCATTAGCTGATGTGATTTGTGGTATAGACTTGTTGGTAATATGAAGCCCTCTGGCTAAAATTAAAATTGACAAGTTAATAAAAATGAACTGATTTCTAATTCAAAACTTTATTAGTCCTTTTAAATTATCATGTACCTATGGATGTTTACTCATAAAACTAAAATTTTGTTGTCTAACAAATAATTGTTAAGTTTATTTTTAAGTACTGATAACAATTTGAGATGAAATCTTAACACATGAAAGAAGAAATATTTTTTCAGATTCCATAAAGTAAACTGAAACATCAGACATTCATTTCTCAATATGTGCTTTTACACTTTTTTATTTTTAAAAACTGCAAAAATAGACTATAATTAATAATTGAAAGAAGTTTTCATTAACATGTCAAGCATTATTTTTTCAACTTTTCATTATTTATTAGACTTTTGGGTTTTCTATTTAAAAAAATATTTTTATTTTTTTTAGGTACAGTTGTCTCCATTTCCCAAGCATTATTTTATCTAAAAATTAGATTCATGTATAGAGGAACAACAACAAACAAACCCCAGAGCTACTAGAAGGAAGGAAACAATAAGGATTAGAGCAAAATTAAATCACATAGAGACTAAAAGAACAATTCAAAAGATCAATAAATCCAAGACCTGGTTCTTTGTAAAGTTGAACAAAATTGGCAAGCCTTTTTAACCAGACTCTTAAAGATAAAAAAGAGAAAACCCAAATAAATAAAAACAGAAATGAAAGATGAGAAATTACAACTGAGACCACAGAAATACAATGATTGTAGGACATTACTAAAAACAACTATATGCCAAAAAATTTGAACACCTGGGAGAAGTGGACAAATTTTTAGAAATATATAATCTTCCAAAACTAAATCAAGAAGAAGCAGAAAGCCTGAACAGACCAATAATAATTAGTGAAATTAAAGCAGTAATCAAAAAACTCCCAGCACACAAAAGCGCTAGACCAGACAGCATCACAGGTGAATTTTACCAAACATTTAGTAAAGAGCTAATCCCTAACCTTCTCAAACTATTCCAAAAAACTCAAGAAGAGGGAATACTCCCAAGCTCTTTTCATGAGGCCAGTATTGTCCTAATTCCAAAAACAGCTAAAGACATAACAAAGAAAGAAAACTACAGGCCAATATCACTGATGAACATTGATACTGAAATCCTCAACAAAATATTGACAGTCCAGATCCAGCAATATATTACAAAAATCATACACTATAATCAAGTGGGATACATCCCAGAGATGCAAGGATAGTGCAATATTCACAAATCAACAAATGTAATACACCACATAAACAAAATGAAACTTAAAATCATATGATCTTATCCACAGAATCTGAAAAAGCATTTGATAAAGCCCAGCACCCATTTACGATAAGAACACTTAACACAGTGAGGATGGGAGGAATATATCTCAACATAATAAAGGTCATATACAAGAAACCTACAGCCAACATTGAAGTAAAAGTTTTCCCCTTAAGATTAGGAACAATACAAGCATTTCCACTTTCACCACTTTTGTTCAACATAGTATTGGGATTTCTAGCCCCAGTGATCAGACAAGTAAAAGAAATTCAAGAAAGAAATTACAAGATACATTTCCATTACAAATAAATTACAAATAAGTGTTCATTTATTTGAAGATACAAATAAATGGAAACCTATACCGTGTTCATCAGTTGAAAGAATCACCATCATTAAAATGCCCATACAATCCAAAGCAGTCTACAGTTTCAGTGCAATCCCTATGAAAATAGCAATGATATATTTCACAGATACAGAACAAATATTGCAAAAATTTATATAGAGCCAAAAATGACCACAAATAGCCTCAGAGTTCTTGAGAAAAGAAGGAAGTAGGAGTTCTCACAATAACTGATATCAAACTATATTACAAGGCCACTGTAATCAAAACAGTTTGGTACTGGCCTAAGAATGGACACATAAATCAGTGGAACAGAATAGAGAGCCCAGAAATAAACCCATGTTTCTGTGGTCAATTAATATTTGACAGTGGGGTCATGAACATACAATGGAGTAAAAACAGCCTCCTCAAAAATAGGGCTGGGAAATCTGGAATTGTATGTAGAAATAAATGAATTTAGACCACCAATTTACACCATACACCAAATAAACTCAAAACAGATAAAGACTTACACATAAGCCATGACACCATAAAAATCCTGGGGGAAAACAGTCAGTAAAATTTTAGATATCCCATGAAGCAATATTTTTTCTAATACATCCTCTAGGGCAAAGGAAATAAAGGAAAAAATAAACAAATGGGACTACATCAAATCAAAAAGCTTCTGCATGGCTTAAGAATACATCATCAAAATGAAAAGGAAAACAGCTGTATGGGAAAACATATTTGTCAATGATACCTCAAACAAGGATTTGATCTCCAAAATATATAAAAAACTCATACAACTCAATGCCAGGAAGACAAACAATCCAGTGTTAAAATGGGCAAAGGACCCGAACAAACACTTCAACAAGGTGGGCAAACAGAGGGCCCAGAGACATATGAAAGGATACTCAGCATCAACTAGCCATCAGAGAGATGCAAATTAAAACTACAGTGAGATACCACTTCACACTGGTCAGAATGACCATCATAACCAAATCAACAAATAAGTGTTGGAGAGGATGTGGAGAAAAGGAAACCCTAGTGCACCGTTGGTGGGAATGCAGACTGGTGCAACCACTGTGGAAAACAGTATGAAATGTCTTTAAAAAGCTAGAAATGCAACTTCCTTTGGACCCAATTATCCCACTGCCGGGATTATACCCTAAGAGCCCTGAAACACCAATTCTAAAGAACCTATGCACCCCAATGTTCATAGCAGTGTTATTTACAATAGCCAAGTTCTGGAAACAGCCCAAGTGACAATCAGCAAATGAGTAGATAAAAAAACTGTGGTACATTTACATAATGGAATACAATGCAGCAGAAAGAAAGAGGAGCTCTTACCTTTCGTCACAGCATGGATGGAAGTGGAGGGTATTATAGTAAGTGAAATAAGCCAGGCAGCAAAAGACAAATACCATATGATTTCACCTCTAACAAGAGACTAACGTACAAAACAAAGAAAGAAAATAGAACCAGAGGCATGGAAACAAACTGACAGGAACCATAGGGAAGGTGGGAGGCAGGTAAGGGAAGAAAGAAGGGGCAGAGTCTAATTAAAGAACAAGTATAAATGACCTATAGACATGGACAACAGGGCAGGGATTGACTCTGTGAGTAGCGGGTGGTCTGGGCTTCAGGAGCAATGGGGGAAAATTGGGACAATTGTAATAGAATAATAATGAAAAATATTATTTAAGCTATAAGATCTTTGTCTAGATTCTTTTTCATTTCCAATTTGTAAGCTATCATTTGTTGAAAGACTTTTTTCATTTAATTGCCTTTGTTTTTGTAAAAAAATCAGTTAAGTATATTTTACTGTATCTGTTCCTGGACCCACTATACTGTTTCATTGATCTATGTGCTTTTTCCATGTTCTTTTGCTTTGGGGAAAAGTGTCCAGTCTGTTAACATTAAATGCAATGTTTTTGTAGATGGTGTGTATCAAGCTGAAAATGCTCCCGTCTATTTATAGTTTGCTGGGAGTTTTTATCATGAGTGGTTGTAGGATTTTGTCAAATACTTTTTCTATATCAGATGATATGGTATGTGACTTTTCCTCTTTGGCTTTTTGATGTTCTGGATTATATTGATTGATTTCTTAAAAGGTTGACCCAGTTTTCTAAAATGGAATAAATTCCACTTGGTTGTAGTTTATAAAAAATAAAAATAAAAAATAGACTCTAATTGAAACTGTGAATGTAGATGACAAAACCTTGCTAAACCAAAGACACTTTTAAAAATATAAATAAGCCAATATTTGTACTTACCTCTTTTTTTTTTTTTTTTTTTTTTTTTTTTTTTTTTTTTTTTTTTTTTTTTTTTTTTTTTTGGTCTACTTCATCCTGTGTAACTTGTCACTGCATACTGATTAATTTCCTTTGAATTGTTTCTCTCACTATCCTCTTGAGAGTTGAAACGTTGGATCTGGCAACACATCCACAGGTACTTATAAACCCTTGAAACCCAGAGGCTGAAGGATTCTCAACCTCTCAAATAGCAGAGGACATTGAGTTCAATTGAGCCCAGGATATCTGAAGGGATTCTCCTCCAGCAGGGAGGAGTGGTGGTTCATCTGTTTGTTCACTCATTCCTGCTCTACAGATGCCATTAAAAAGTTAAAAATACAGGATATGAATGCCAGTGCTGATTTTCTGAGCTGTTTCTCAAGGAGGTTTCACTTGCCTGGTAAGAGGCGGATATAAGTGTTTCCACAATAAAAATAAGATCTCTGTTCCTACTTTCTAAATCCATAAAAATCTTTGTTCTTTACTACTTTGGGAGATAAGAAGTGGTGAAAAGCATATCAGGCAAAAAGAAGAGAAAGACTGAGAGCTTTTAATGTCCCTTCTCTGCCTCGGTTAGAACTGGTCCAGTGCAATTCAGTGCCCTTGACCATCTCAGGCTGGGAGGGCTCTTAAGTTGTCTGTAGCTCCAAACTATCTAAAAGTGAGAAATAAAATAAGTATAAGAAGGAAAACCAAAGATTCACAGAAAATGTTTTAATAAAAGAACTCTAAAGGCTAAAGTTGATTAATGAAATGATATACTCTTATGGTTTTACCATCTTGTTAATGATTTGGATACTAATGTCAAAGAAAGTATGCTTACGTTTGGAGATGATATAACTATGGGACACTTGGCCAATATATTTTAAAACATACAAATTAATTCATATATATCTCAATAGTGTAAGAAATTAAATATTTTCTCACAGGAGGAAAATTAATGTGGATAGATATAAAAGCTCACATTTAGTAAACACACACAAATGAAAACAAACATATTTATACAAATATATGGGGAGAAATGATATTTAACAACTGTTTATCTGAAAAAAAGATACATTAGCATTTTTAGCACAACATGAGCCAGATAGCATGATGTGGCTGTTGAAAACATTCTCAAGTCATTTTAGGTAGCATGTTTAGAAGCAATGTATAAAAATAAAAGCAGATAGTGCTCCCATTGCATTCTACCGTTTTTACATCCTTTAGTATTTACTAGAACTTAATATTACCATGCCATTTCTTCTTTATTTTATATCTTTCCACTAGCTTGTAAACTCCACATCACACCTGTTTTATTTAGTAACACATGTTCATCTTATGCCTAGTATAGTACATGACCCAAGGTAGATCTTCAGAGTATCTGATACATGGTATCTAAAGCAAATTTAATGGGTGTAACATAAAAAAATGGGGCCCTGGTTGGTAAATCATGTATGGAAGCCCAAAATATGGGCCCAGAATCAATACATAGAATTCTTGTAGAGATTAATTAAGTTCAGGAAATTTTATTATAAGTATTTGAAATCTTAGAGATAGTCCAAAATAGAGTGGTGTGTTTAAACATTGTGGATTAGAAACACATTTGTATATCTGGTCTGGAATATAATTCAGCTGAGGGCACCAGTGCTTATTAAACAGAAAAATAATAGCTAAAGTTTTTATTCTGCATGATGAGAGATCTCCAACTTTTTTTCTTCTACTGTGATCCAGAAATCCTAACTGTACTCTCTCAAGAAGGAATTTGGAAATCTTTCATCTAAAAAAGGAGAAAAGATGCACAAATATCTCCACACAGTTATCCCAAATAAAATGACTCTGCCATGTTACTGTACAGTAAGGATCATTATTCCTCAAACTACATGTGTGATAAGAATTTCTAATCAGCCTTTAGTGTCCCTTTCTTGATTCAGTAATGATGCAATATAAACATATAAATAAACACACAAATAAACAAGCAAACACTTACAGAATGCCAGAGCCTAATATAACATTGAAAAACCACCTGGGGGCTTCCGGCCAGGAAGGGGGCATAGGTAGATATGCTTTGCTTCCTTGCACAACCAAGAGAATGATAACAGCCAATTTAAAAACAAAAATAACACAGAACTGCCAGAAAATCAAATGGTACAGAAGTCCAACAACCAAGGAGTTAAGGAAGAAACATTCATCCACATCAGTAGGAGGGGCAAGATGGGCAGCCAGGTTGGCGAGGATATGCAGCAAGACAGCAGCTGGTGGATGAGATATCTCACATTCATGTGTAGATAAGCGAGGAGGAACCACTGGGGAGCAATATGGACTGCACAATCCAGGGTTCCAGTTCAGGGAAATAAAGCCTCAAAACCTCTGTCCCTGAAAATCTGTGGGTATTGCAGCAGTGGGAGACACCTCCAGCCTCACAAGTGAGTCTGTTGAAGAGGCCAATGCGACCCTAGAATGTATACAAGCCCAGCCACCTAGGAATCAGACCTGAAAGGGCACAATTTGCTTTTTGGAAGTAGGGAAAGTGACTAAAAGTGGGGTGAGAGCCAAGCAAGTGGCAGTGTTCCCTCTCTGATCCCTCCCCACATACAGCATCACAAGACTGCAAAGGGGGTTGCCCCATTCTAGTGAATACCTAAGGCCCCTCCCCTTAAATGTAACAGGTGTGCCAAGACAAAGAAATATGGCCCAAATGAAAGAACAGATCAAAGCTCCAGAAAAAGAATTTTAAAAAAGGAGAGGCTTAGGAACCTCTGGGACAACTTTAAATGTTCCAACATCCAAATCATAGGGGTGCCAGAAAGAGAAGTGGGAGAGCAAGAAATTGAAAATGTACTTAAAAAAATAATGAAGAAAAACTTCTCCAATTTGGTAAAGTAACTAGGCATGGAAGTCCAAGAAGCTCATAGAGACCCAAAGAAGTTGTATCCAAGGAGAAACACACCAAGACACATCATAATTATATTACCCAAGATTAAAGATAAGAAGAGAATCTTAAAGTAGCAAGAGAAAAGGAGACAGTTACCTACAAAGGAGTGTCCATAAGACTATCAGCTGATTGCTCAAAAGAAATCTTACAAGCAAGAAGGGGCTGGAAAGAAGTATTCCAAGTCATGAAAGGAAAGGACCCACATCCAAGAATACTCTATCCAGCAAAGCTATCATTTAAAATGGAAGGGAAGATAAAGTGCTTCCCATAGAAGATCAAGTTAAAGGAGTTCATCATCACCCAAACTTATTATATGAAATGTGAAAAGGACTTATGTAAGAAAAAGAAGAAGATCAAAACTTTGAACAGTAAAATGATGACAAACTTAAAATTATCAACAAGTGAACCTAAAAAACCAAACAAACTAAGCAAACAACTAGAACAGGAATAGAATCACAGAAATGGAGATCATATGGAGGGTTTTCAGTAGGGAGGAGGAAAAAAAGAATAGGGGGAAAAAGGTACAGGGAAGAAGAAGCATAATTAGTAGGCACAAAATATTCTTAGGAAGGTTAAGAATAATGTAGGAAATAGAGAGGCCAAAGAACTTATATGTGTAAACGATGGCATGAACTAAGGGGGGTGATGCTAGAGCGGGGAGGGTTCAGGACAGAGGAGGATAAAGGAGAGAAAAAATGGGACAACTGTAATAGCATAATCAATAAAATATACTTAAAAAAAGAAAATCCATGTGGGAGGTATGGACATAAATTGAAGTTTTTTCATATAAAATAGTAAAATAAAATTAAAAAGCAAATTATTTACTTCAGTGAAATCAAAATTTCCTCAAGTAATAAAATATATTTCATGGTTCAGTTCTAGATAGTATTTATGCAATCATTAATAGTAAAACCACTGATTATTGACTTATATTGGATGAATGGATGGGGAATCATGTGGTATGACTTTGCGAGCTACAGTCAATATTTATTGGACTATCAGTAGATAGTCCAATATGTGAAAATTTTAAATCAAGAAAATGCTTTGTGGTAGTTATCAGTTGCTACATAACCAATTATCCACAAATTTAGTAGCTTAAACAGCATTAAAGTTTTATTGTACATAATTTCTGTGGATCAGGAATGTGGGTGTGGCTTAAGTGTGTGGATGGGATTTCTCATGAGGTTAGAGTCAAGATGCTAGCCAGACCAGCAGTCATTAAGGCTTGACTGGTGCTCAAGGATTGGTTTCCAAAATGATTCACTCATGCGAATGGCAGGTAGCCTATAGGAGGGGGACTTCAGTCTCCCCAGCATGGGCCTCTCCTGAAGGGTCTTTTAGACTCACAGTATGGCAGCTCCCATTTCTCCAGACTGAGTAATTCAAGAGAAAGCTTCTATAGAGGAAGGTCACTATGTCTAGTCTGCGACATCACAAATTATTTTCACAAATTATTTATGGAGATCAACTAAATTCAGGGTTGGAGAAGATGTGATCTGGAGCTGTCTTGGAGACTAGCTACTACAAACTGTGTGTGTATGTGTGTTATATGAGATAAATTCTAGAACCAATCTCTAAACAGCTAACAAGGAGCTCCAGAAGAGAAGCCCTGTATTTGAAAAAGATTAAATTTTGTAATTATTCATGTAAATGAAACAAGTCTTAGATCTCTTCCTAAAATGCTTGTAAATATTTAGCAGCTTAATTATTGAAGGGGATCTTGAGTTACTGAGAATGAGGTATATGCCTCCTATAAGTTCTATGTATCTGCTTCCCAGCACCACTAATATGGTGCAGGATGTGAGTACTTGGAATTGGCTGTTTTGTTTGAATGTCTTAAAGAAAACCGCAAAACTATAAGCACTGAGTAGGGTGGTAGAGAAAAGCTAATAGAAAAAAAAATTAAAGAGAGGGAAAAAAGAAAAAGCAAGAAAGAGAGAAAGAAGAAAAGAAAGAAATGAATAGTGGCCAAATGAATGTCTTTAGAAAGCATACCTCTTAGTAGAACATTGATATTCCTCAGCATCTCAGGAAATGAATCTGCCCACTTTATAATGGCTGGGAATTGGCATCTTAATACATAGATCCTTCCTTCTCCATATCTATATTATATCAAATCAATGTAGCTTACATCCTCAGAGTAAAAATAAAAGAATTTTAATAAAGCTGGGTTGTGTGACTAATATTCTTGAATTGTGGTGCATAAAAACCTTCATGCAGGAAATTAAAGAGGAAAATAAGTAAGCAATATCCTTACTTTTCATTGGGGAATGAAATGTAAAATGATTATAAAATATAGATCATTTTCAAATCAGTATTCTACACTTTGGGGGAACAGCATATTTTTTCCTGTGTATGTTATGTGAAAACACATTTCAAAAATGCAACCTTAATGTAAGCATTGAACATTTCAAAAAGTAAATTAATATCTTCAAAGGAATGAAATATACTCTGTTAGGGAGTCGACTCCAGTGCCACAGTACTTATGGATTTGCCAACATTTCTATGTAAAGTCCAATTCTGAAACTTTATTTTCCCTACCCTCATAGCCAATTAATAGCAGAATTGAGTGCTTATCCTAGGCTTTGAATACATAGTTGATACATTTTTTCCTTCTTCAAATAATACTCCTTTATAACAATACAACTTTCCAACTTCTTCAAAGAAAAATATTTACAATTCCAGACTTCTCTCATGCTGCACCTATTAAGTTTGCAGGTACAAGGATATCAGAGAATGATCTGATTTTAGAATCACACTTTGGAATCATGGTGCAGAAGCCATATGATAATATTTAAAAAATAATAATCTTAGAGTTGGAAGTCCTGTGTTAACATAGACATGTATTTGTTCCATCGCCTCAAGTCATTCACCTTACATTCAGGAGTCTCTCTCTCCCCCTCTCTCTCTTTTCAATCTGTAAAATCAGAGCAGTGAACTTGATGGTCTCCAAAATATCTCTGGGTATAACATTACTCAAGATTGAATAGACAGTAAGACTTGAACCAAACTGTGAGTCTATATCTCCTGGCTCTCAGTTTGGTATCTTCACAGATATCATATTTAGGATTTTTGGTTTGTTTCTTTTTTTCCTTTTTTACTACTTTTATATTATCATAGCAAGAACACTTAACATAAGGTCGACCCTCTTAAATGTTTAAGTTTACAATACAGCATTGTTTACTATAGGTGCAGTGTTATGCAGTAGATCTCTAGAACATATTTATCTTGCTTCACCGAAATGTTATGCCTATTGAATAGTAATTTCCCATTTCCTCCTATGCCCAACCCCTGGAAACCACCTTTCCACTCTTTGATTCCATGAACTTGAGTATTTTAGATACTACACAGAATCATACAGAATCTCTCTTTCTGTGACTGGTTTATTTCACTCAGCATAATGTCTTCAGGCTTCATCCATATTGTCACATAATGCAGAATTACTTCTTTTTTTTAAGGTTGAAAAACATTCCATTTTGTGCATACCATGTTTTCTTTATCCATTTGCCCACCAATGGATTTTTAGGTTGTTTTAGGATCTTGGCTATTGTAATCAGAACTGCTATGAATGTGGGAGTGCTAATATCTATTTTAAGATCCTGATTTTATTTTTTAAAAATAAATACCAGAAATAGGATACTGGATCATGTGGTAGAGAAAATGTAACTATCCTGAATGTCTTCCTAGGCATATGAGATAGATTAAAATAAGGAAGGAAAATGATGTCCACTTATGACACGTTCCCAAGACCTTAAACAGGGAACTATACAGATATAGTGAGACATGTGTCTAACCCAAATTCATATTTTTATATCCCCATCAACTTCTAACTCTGTGTTTGACTTGAGTTGCTTTTGATATGACCAAATTAACATCTTTATGAGGCATAAAATACTCCAACAGAATCTCATTTATAAAAATAAGACCAATGCACCATAGCATTTGGAGACTATTTGACATGATTTTTCCTCCTGGACTAAAGATGGAAAGTCATTTTGCAAACATGAGTGTTTAATTAGAACATAGCAGTGCTTTAGTTTAGTGTGATGATCATCCTGTGTTTCTAGATAACTGTTTGCAGGAACATTTTTGACTAACCAATCTCAAGACTAAAGTTGTAAATTTTTGTGAAATTCACTAGAAAATGCATCATTATAACCGTAATCTTACTTATTTCTTCCACATTTATAATTAAGTAGATTGAATTTCTAGTTCCCACCAACAGACTTTTAATCTACAGGTAGCTTCTGCCAAAATGTAGGATGTGAGAGGCATGTGCTTTGCTGGCAGAAAGACCTGGCATAGAATCTCATGTCTGTACTTCAAAGTTATAGTGATCTGGGAAAGTTCCTTGATTTCTCTGGGCCTCAGTTGCCTCTTTTGTAAAATAGAAGTATTAGTGCTTCTTTCATAAAGTTGTGTGTATTGATACATATTCTAACTATATTTGTGAATTTATATGAAATTATGCAATAGAGATATTCATATGCCTAACAAAATTAGATGCATGTTTGTTTTGTTTCATCGCATCTAACACTTTTCATTCAATCACAATAACAGTATCACAGCTATTAATTTTAGGGATAATCTTACCACAAGGCAGGGAGAACTTAATAAATCAGTTGTGTAAGATAGGACATAAAGCAAAGAATGTGTTCCATTTTTTAATTATTGTAACCATGACTGCTTCATGACTTTTGTACTTTGTTGTTGAGAGAATCCATATTTAGCCAAGATATCAAGGAATTTCATTCTCATGGTATTTGGTGGTTTGTTTCTGTGACTTGATGCTAAAGTGATTTCTAGGAAAGCCAAATGCTTGGATGCTATTTCTATTTAGCTGGGAAAGGAGTCTCTCCATGTTTTGGAAGTTCTTGGGATGGTGATTTTTATTTTGGTGGTCGACCAGATGGGAGTTTCATACTCTTGATTGAAGTTCAGACAATTCCGATGCTTAGTCCAGTGTTTAATAAGCACTCAAGGATTATTCAAGGGCTCATATTTGCATAATACATCTGTGGTTTCTGATTTATATATGCTGATAGAATACCTTTTAGTCCTTGTTGAATAAAAATTCTTGTGTCATTGTTTCATCAGATCAGTTCTGTGCCTCAGTATCCATAAGTTCTTTATGGCTAAGTGCCTCCAACCATTTTTATCTAATGTAACTACTGCCTGTCTATCATATAAACTCTGAACTGTGTTTCAAAGGCACCCATGCATAGAGCAGGCTCTGTGTTCCCATGTTCTACTCCCTATTTTCCACTTAATTGTCCTATCACAAACCTCGATCTTCAGCAAATGTTTTCCCAACAACTTAAACAGATTCTTGCTAACATACCTTCCTTCCCAGAACCATTTTTTAACACTGAGAGCCAATACATTATTGTCTCATTTTGCATTTCCTCAAAAGCAGACTCTGAGCATGGATTTAAGTGGATCTAAGATGATCTTAGAAACCCCAGTGAGAAAGTGGGACAGGAAAGAAAAGGCACACTAAAGGGTACATAGTCAAGCATATTAGCACTGTGGGCAGCTGGAGTTCAATCCCTCTGAGGAACTCTGGGAAATGGTACAGAACACATGCTTCAGAGATAGTGTGGTGCCTCCCCACAGGAGGGAGAGGTGTGGACTCATTCCTTGATTCAAAGGTAAACCTAGGGGCACTAATTACCAGCCATTCTGTGGGCTATTGAAAGGAAGGCCCAAGAAGTCACTGGAGCAGAGCAACAAAGACAATATCAGATGGAATTCAGAGCATGCACTGATATATTAAGGGCCAAAGGGATATGAGAAGAAAATGAAGTGTCTATCATTATGTTCTTTAAAACAATTCCCTCAGGCAATTGTAGAATGGCAGGATTATTAACTTTCTCAGGATCACTTTAACTATAAAGTACAGACATGAGATTCCAACCAGGTCTTTCTGCCTGCAAAGAACATGCAAAGAATATCACTTGCTACATTTTGGCAGAGGATATCAGCACATTAAAAGTCTGTGGATGATGAGATCATATGGTATTTGTCTTTCATCACCTGGCTTATTTCACTTAGCATAATGCTCTGAAGTTCCATCCATGCTGTTGCAAAGTGTAGGAGCTCTTTCTTTCTGCTGCATAGAATTCCATTGTGTAAATGTACCATAGTTTTTTGATCCATTTATTTACTGATAGGCACCTAGGTTGCTTCTAGCACTTGGCTATTGTAAATTGTGCTGCTATGAACATTGGGTGCATAGGTTCTTTTGGATTGGTGTTTCAGAGCTCTTAGGGTATAATCCTAGCAGTGGAATCAACAAAACGAATAAGCAAGCAAAATATAACCAAAGACACTGAAATTGAGAACAGGCTGACAGTGATCAGAAGGGAGAAGTGAGGGAATTTCAGGGGAAAAGGGTGAAGGGTTTGCAGAAATAATTATAAAGAACACATGGACAATAACAAGGGGTGGAAACAGGGGAGGGATGTGGGGAGAGATGGGGTGGGGGGGGAAGAAAACTGTTCTTGAACAAAAATAAAAATGTTTAAAAAAAGTCTGTGGATGGCGATCAGAGTGATATAGTCTACTTCACTATATGTGCAGAAGAAAGAGAGAAAGGAAGGGAGGGAGGGAGAGAGGATGAAATAAGGTTATAGTAATAACCTAGTAGATTTCACTAAAATATATAACTTTAGGTTTGAGGTCATTTAGCTAAAATGGTTATAGATGTGGGAACTTTAGATCAGTTCTCAGCTGTGTTTTCTAAATAGGTTGTTGAGAACATTTGGGTAAGACACTTCTTCATTGGGTGAAGCCGTGTATACACATGGTAG
Source organism: Carollia perspicillata (assembly GCA_004027735.1). Lineage (NCBI taxonomy): Eukaryota > Metazoa > Chordata > Mammalia > Chiroptera > Phyllostomidae > Carollia > Carollia perspicillata. The sequence goes on from PVKM010004141.1 coordinate 39,724, forward strand.
GACCTGTTCATTCAGTGTCAGTCAGGCACCCAAGTATTCTGACTGTACACATTACAACAGCATATTTTTAGTTACCTCCTGATGGTAGCATGACTACTGGTTAAACATTTTGCTGAATTTCACAATTTTATAGGGACAGGAATTCTATTTTGAAGAGGTGAAATGACTTGCTTAAGGCACTCATCTACCGTACCATAGTGCTTATCTCCTGCAGTGAAGACAGAGATTCTCTCTTTGAGAATGACCTTGTCTCATTTTATTGTGCTTGGACAGCAATAAATACTGGAGAGATTTAAGGATAAAATAAAAGTTGAGTGAATAATAAATATTTAATTATTATGTGGACCAAGTAGCCCTACAATTCTCTCACTGATTTCTTTCACCTCCCTTCTTAACTATAAATAAATATGCACGATGGAGAGGAAGAGAAAAAGAGACTCCACTGAAAATTGTTACAAGTTGGCAAAATACTTGCATATTTAAAAACATATATTTTGGTAAACTCCCTTGTTATTGTGAGCACTGAAGCAAATTATTTAATACCTGTTGTCATTTGAGGATGTCATCACAAATGAAATGATTACTCACCTGAGTAATTTCCTCTCTTTAGCCATACACTATCCCAGTGCTTAGTTTTGTCCAACTGAATAATCGGACAATTATTTTGGATAATTTTTGATCATTTCAAAAATTGAAAATTTTTGTGTTTATGTATTGTTAAGGAGATAGTAGATAGTTGGAAGAGAAAGTGAAATACTGAGAAGGAGGCCATTTTAAAAGAACATGTCCCTCCTCTTTGAGTGTAGATTTTATTCCCCCATTCTGTGTCCTGTTGTTATTTCCTACCCATTCTACAGACAGAAGCTTAGATGAAAATCTTTTGAGCCTGTAAATGTTTTTTAAATGGCTAAGAGCTATCATAATAGAGAAATAACCCCCCAAATGGCTGCAGAAAATCAAGAATAAAGGAGGAATTGAAAACATTTTGGGATCAAAAAAGGAAAACTAAATAACTTTGATGTTAAACAGATGAGAACAATGAGAATAAAAAATTAAACATTTTCCTTTCCTCTATAAGAAGGAATAAATCAGATTAAGTAATTTTAGTAAGTACTGAAATTAACAAAAACTACCATGAAAGCAATATGAAACTAAAAAAAAATAAAGTTAATGGTAAGCTCATAGTTATTATAGGTAAAAAATCTAGTTATATTTTTATTTTATCTGAAAATTTGCTGGCCAAGTACTGTAACAAATTAGTCAGCTTTAAACATGTGCTCAAACATACATGCACGCAAACATTTTTAATCTTATTTTAGATGATTTTATCTTTAAAATAAAATCATATGTGATTTTTAAAGGACATTGTTTATCTCATTTGATTAACTGATTATAAATTCTAGAATGGTGTGGAGTTATCAGCTGCATCACCCAGGACTCCACAGATTATGCAAATACAAATTCTATTTATAATATTTTATCATACAAAATAAACATATTCTCAAGTTGCTGAAATCATCTGTAAATATAAACTCAAGAAAAATAATTGCTAAAGACAATGGTAGAGTGACTTATTTAAAAATATAATTAAGTACTGCTTAAAATTGGGAAGTCATATCTGTTTAAGACTTTTGCAATTGTTTATGGTACTAAGAACATGAATGCCAAATGTAATATTTTGTAACAATACCAGAATCAATTATTTACATGAAGTTAGAAATTTTATCCTGAATTCCTTTTCATTTTTCTTTCTAAAAGGAATTGGAATGGAGATTATATTAGAGAATTTAGTTTGACAGTACATTTAAAAATATATAACATCATGAGTATATCGATTAAAGAGATGTGAAAGATACCTGGATATAGCCTGAGTTGTTAAGCTGACCATTTTAAAAATTAGAAATCTTTTCTTTCTAATACAAGAGTTGTAAAATTTTTTAAAATTCTAAATTATTCAAACCTGCTTAAATTCAATAAATTCTTATTTAGATGAAATAGAAAAGTAACTGTTAAAACTGTGTAAATTACCTTGGGGTTTCTAACCCAGGGCTTCCATCTTCATACACCTTATGGCAAGATAAATCTGAAGCTCATATTCCATGTAACAAGGTGTATTATGCTATGGAATGGAATTAGACAATTATAATAATGAAAATATCACTTTATATATAAGGCAAAGATTTATTTGTGACGATTGTTGTGTAAGTACTTTGTATATTATATCATTTAATTCTCATAAAATATATGTGATAGATACTGTTATATTTTTCCATTTTCCAAATGTGATAAGTGAATCAGAGCAGATTAAGAATCATGGCCATGATTATTTAGCTGATAGGTAGAAAAGCTGCTTTTTAGCCCTCCAGAGTCCCTGCCCTAACCTAAGTCAGAATATATAGTATATTCTGGTCGGCACAAATGTATTTCCACCTCAAAATTGTTTTTCAAAGAAGATTTCTAATATTAAATCAGCAGTTATTTATCTATAAAAATATGTCACAATTTGTACTACTAGTGCAGATTATTTTTCACATTTTTTTCTTATTGACCCTTTTGGTAATATTTGATAAAGGCAGACACCACCTCTGTTTGGAACCTATTATACTCCTGTTTTCCCAGACACCTGCACTCTTCTAGTTGACCTCTTATACTTCTAATGGTTACTTCTCTGCCTCTTTTACAGACTTCTCTTCTGCCTTTTTGTAAACAGTTGGTGTTGTATAGTGTCTCATATATATGACATACACTCTTCTTGGGACATTACACATGTTCAAACACCATCTCATGCTATTGATTTCAGTCCAGACCACTCCAGAATTTTAGCTCATACATTCAACTGGACACCACCATTAAAAGCTTGACGTACATAAACTTGATCCAAGAACTTTGTGTACAATAGTAAATTATTTTCCTTTGTACCTTTTCTTATACCCAGTTTACCATATTAGAACCCAGAAAGTCCTATGTGACTCCTCCAATATTAAACATTATTATATAATCTTAATGCATGTATTAATTCTTTTTGTAAATGTCCCATATTTATTTACATATGAAATATATTTAATACAGTTATGATGAATGTAGTACATAACATTGACAGAAGCAAGACCTTTTGAGTAACCAAGATTGAGTATAGTATATCACACAAGTATCCACATAAACACAAAATAATTATTTTTAAATATTTTAAAAATATTTTATATTAAGAAAAGTATATTAATATTTTATATTAAGGTTGGTATTGATAAAATAATAAATCTGAAAAACAGATAAGTAATATGCTTTGTACTAGGGATGAGTTTTTCAAAAAGCCTTTAAACCGATAAATGGTTAAAGAATGAAAGGAGGTAATGTTTTATCTAAAATATACATTGAATGAAATGTGGCAGTTAAGTGAATTATCTTTGTTGTACATTATCATTGAGGCTGTCAAGAGTAAAGAAAGTCTTTTCTGAGAAGGTAATATTTGGTCAGACTTATGAATGATGAAATGGTGGAATTTATGAAGAGTTGGAGAAAGTATAAAATAGGCCACAGTGGGAAGAACAAGTTCATAGAATCTGACTTATCCAAAGGGCAAGTACAAAGGTCCCAGTTGTCACCTCTCATTGTTCTGCATCTCTTGGTTTCATTTATTGTAAGATTTGATGTATGAAATAGTTTTCTCTCCACTATTTCTGGTCTCACCAGGAGAGACCAGCAACTCGAGGCTCTGATCTTTCTTCCTGGCAATCTTCTGTTCACTATGCAGCCAAAGTTACTTATTTCTCTAACATCCAAATCTAATTATATGACTTCAGTTTTTAAAACTTTTGAGGATTTGTGTGTACAACTGTGTGCCTCAGAACAAGAAAGGCTATCATCCACTGAGACTATTATTTGAACAGTGCTCTCTAGAGGGGTATGACCTGGTGGCCTTGCGTTACATGCCATCAATAGTAAAAGGGAGGTAGAAGTCCTGTATAACAATCTATTTTCTTCTTGATCTAGTTGTAGCAATTCTTGTAGTCCTATTTCTCACAATTTCCTATCTGTGATTTCCTTCTTTGTCTCAGTAGCTTCTGTTCATTCTTTGAACTTTATGTCAGATATCACCTACATAGAGTGGCCTTCCTAAGTCTAGATTAAATACATATTGCAATCCTCCTTATTTGTTTTTTAAATCTTTTATCCTAATTGTAGTTCTTAAATTCATGTCTGCATATATTAGCTCCTTGCTTAACATACTTTGTATGTCTCTATTACCTATAATAATAAGTCTAATATCCTTGGCACAACTACTTCCTTAAAGTGCTCTCACCTTTTTCATAAAAGATCAATATGTAGCTGTAGACTCACAGTTTTCTGAATAGGCCCAGCTCTGGCTAACACTTCTGCCATTCCCTGCTGCCGATTCCTTTGTATAATGCTCTGCTATTCTAGTCACCCACCCTTTTCTCAAGGCTCAGTCAAATGTCACACCGTGAGCCTTTTTCTGAACTAGACATAGAGCTTTCTCAGTGCCCCTGCTTTACTCTGTGTAAAACATTGATCACAACACTTGCCCCTTATCATTTATTGAGTTCAGTCATTTACTATTTTGTTTCCTTTAAGAAACTCAGTTATATGGTACTTTTTCTAACTTTGTCTTCCAAAAATGAATAGAGTTGACAACTGAGAATTGATTATTATTTGAGTAGATGAAAGAATAATTTTAAAAATTTGGAAAGGATATTGAAATGGGCTCCACTGAAACCATATTTTAATAAACATAAAATATGAAAAAAGATTCATTCCATGAGTTCAATTTTTACCCTCAAATTGAAATATCTTCATATTTTCTATGTAGCATATTGGAACATTCTGCCACTGCTGCTTTACAGACGAGCATTCCATCTCCTGAATCTTTGCTCACTACTATTAATATATACCAGCTATCCTTCAGGAGAGTGTATGAGTTCACCTGAAAACCAAGCTTTGCTTGCCAAAAAGAGAACTGGTCCAGGTTTGAACTTGTAATCTACACACCATTCTGTGCTGAACTACCCTGCCTTTCACTGTATCTCTTTTTACTTTCTCCACAAGCACCCACATATTATTTATGTTCAAATGAATAATGTTAAATCCTAGCACACATAGTGATGTTTTAGTTCAAAGAGATCAGACTGCCCATATTCAGAAGCTGTAGTTACCAACTTTTATTTTCTCTACTGGAAGTATGGAGCAAGATTTATAGAACATTTGTTTGTCACTCTTTTCAGATTAAAAAGTCTTACAAAGTCACCTAGAAAAATAAAGCAAGACAAAGATAAAACATTATGGTTAGAAATTACGCCTACAAAACTCTGTCAACTAGACAGATACTTGGTCATATTTTATGAAGAAACTATCATTCTTGCCTGTCCATACTAACAATTCTGGTTGATGCTACTTTTGGATAGCTTAAAGACTCATATTACTCTATCCAATTGTTAAATATATGCCTTTTTTAAAATTACATTTCTTAATATGATGTAAAGATCAGTAATATCTTATTTCCATAAACTTCAGCTCAAATCAGATCTTTGCTATTATTTAGATAATTCCATGATAAATATGGTACTCGTATAGAATGAACATATCATTTATTGTTCAAATCAGGCCACTCTCTGATAATAAAGAAAGCTCTATTTGTAATTACACCAGTATGGCAGGCATAAATTTGAATGTGTGGTCAACCTAGGTCATTTTTACTAAGAGGAGATATTTTTTAATAACGCACAAATCTTAAACACCTCCAGAGACTTTAAGCCCATTCTCAAAACACAATTTGCCCTTTATATTTTGAAATGACATGATTATCATCCATATGTAGAGAGATGATAACAACACTAATGTATTACACGAAATCCTTTCTGTACTTATATCTGATTGTTGGAACCAAATATCAAAAGAAGAACACAAGATGCCAAGAACTATGGTGCTTGAGCCTCTCTTTTTGAATTATAAAGTAATGTTAAACCTTAAACAATTTCAGACACCACTTCCAATACTTTTTAAAAAAATGTAGGCATCTTTTTAATATAAATGCCAGTGTTCAAAAAAGTAGAAATAAGCATAAATAGTTATTTACAATAACCTTCTATTAGAAGATATTAAACTTTTAATTATGGTAATTATTTCTAGCTATAAATCTTTTAATGCACAATGTTTTACTTGTCTTTGAATATAAATAGGCAAGGCTTTATGATACACAGTTAATGCAAAGCATTTATAAATTGGAAAGAAAGGGAAGATGAATCTCATTAATTTTAGAGGTAGATTGTTTTTTCATTGACTTTACTTTCTATTTCTATAGGTTATAAGCTTCATGGATAGTAAAAAGAGGGTTTTAAACACATACGGAATATTTCTATAGTGGGATTCCACAATGTAAAATCTATAATGCAAATGTTATAATGAAAAATTTAATTCTTGGGTTATATTCTCAATCTCAACATAGCTTCTTAAGTAGGCTACTGCCATATGGAGGGTCGTCTATAGTAGTCACTTGGGAAACACTGGAGATCAATGGGTGCCTATTTTTAATTCCAGAATTGGCTCTTAAGCAGGCATGAGGAATATATTTTCGTTATATTTCTTTGTGCTTTATCATGCATGGCACTGACCCTCTTTGGAGACAAGATAATGTGTTCTATTTATTGGGGTATATTTTTCTTTTTACTCTGTAAATTTTATTCTAAAATTATTATAGATAAAGATACTGAATGTCTTTAAAAATGAGTGGATTCTTTAAATGTTGAAGATTTTTGTTGTCATTTTTTTCATTAAGGTGATTTTTATTATATTACTTTATCTCTATTAAGGACAAAATAATTTTAACTTTCTTAGTTGATCTGTGAATAAATTTGCATTCTTCATGTTTGAGATAAAGCAGTGGTTTTCAAAGTATAATGGAAAATAACTGTCTCTCAAGGACAATCATGCTTAGAAAATGTTAAATGTGTCTTTCATAACACCTATTAATGATGCCTGGAAGAGAGATAAAACAGAAAACTTTTGCAGAAATACTGGGTTAAAGGGATTGGGAACATTGTCAAAAATACCTCATAAAGGAAGCCCCAACAAATGAACCATGAATTTAATCCTATTGTTAAATTAGTACATGGAGCTTTATAAAAACTTGTTATAGCCAAATGCCTTTAAGTCTGGGGGTAATGGATCTGGTTCTCACTTGAATCCTTCACCTAAGTCATTCTAGAATAGCTACTGGCATATATTTCCCATTGATAATAAAGTCAACTGAAGGAATATCCATTTTTACTACAAGAAAAGAAAATTCCCAGTGGGTATTGAGTATGAGAGCATACTCTCTATATGTGGAGTATAGCATGATCTATTATCCTCCAGTTGGTGTGTAGTGATTACTTTCTTCAGTTAAGTCCCTATCTTGTAATTGGTATCAGAAAAGAATGAGTCCCTTTTTTCTTAATGTCAATGAAGTTATATAGGCTTGGTAAAATGATTCTCAACATTGTGGGTAGCCTAAGGCTACTTTGCAAATCTGATCAAAACATGGACCCAGAAAAAGGCACTGAAACACGTGAACAAGCATATTTGCAAAAGATTTCACAGCTAACAACACCTGTCTCTTATCTTTGAGCCCATAGTCTTCTGAGTAAGACTCTGCTACTTAAGCCTTGAGGATTTTTTCATCAAGAATTCTTTCTATGATATGTCTATAAATCATTACATGAAATTAGAATTTCATAAAAGTGATCTTCACTTATTTGATAGGATCTGCTATTATCAACTTTGCCATTTCTAATTAAATATGCCTTTATGAACCAGTGACATATTCTAGTTTTTGATGCTTTAAAGTCACTATCCAAAGAGTTAATGTCATTTTTTAAAATACATTTATTTTAATAATACAAGAGCACAAACTGTTCAAGAAATATTTATGGAGCATCACATATTCAAACATCATTCTAGCAATGTAGTTGCAAAGATTACTGTGCTAGAACACCTGCCTTTAGTAACTCACTATACATATATAATCTAAATATAACTGAATTTTTCATATATTGGATTTCCACACACATTCAGGCAGGTCTGTAAATTGCTCTTCAATCCATTTATTTTACTTACATGTGTTTATAATTATGCAACTCACTCTTATGTTTCATAAAATAACCAATAAACCTAAAAGATACAAAGAGAAATGATCAAAGACATATCTGCCTAAAGTAATCATGATAATCGTAACTCTGGGTATTTATATAGTACTCTTTAAAGGCTTACACATGTCTCACATGGAATTTGTGATTTGGGTAAGATAATTTTTATTATTATATTCTCTTTTTTTATGACTGAGGCTCAAAATGGATCAGCCACATGCCAAAGGTCAGGATCCTAGAGGGAGAGAAACATCAATGTGTGGGAGATGCATCAATCAGTTGCCTCTAGCACACCCCCAGCCAGTGATGTAGCCCACAACCCAGGCACATGTTCTGACTAGGAATCAAACTGGCGACCTTTTAGTTTGGAGACTGGCACTCAAACCACTGAGCAACACCAGCCAGGGCCATAACTCAGATTATGACAAATTGAATTATTTCTTTAGTAAAAGCAAGCCTTGTGAATCAGTTAGTATATGGGTTGGAAACTCTTTGACACATAAAAAAAATCTGTGTTTTTCAACACCTTCATGTAGATATAATTCACATGCAAAAAATCTTACTTATTTAATATATACAATTCAGTAATGTCTGGTCTATTTATAGACTTGTGCATCTATCATCATCATCTAATTGTAGAACATTTTTATCATCCTCCACAAAAAAAAACCTTCAACACTTTAGCAGTCATTCCTCATTCCTTTACTATCGCTAACCAAAACCCCCAACCCTGCCATAGACAACACTCATCTACTTTATGTCTCTGTATATTTGTTTATTCTGTATAGTTCATATAAATAGCATAAATACGATATGTGGTGTTTTGTGTTTCTGTCTTTCATTTAGTGCAATGATTTTAGGTTCATCTATGTTGTATTATGTATTGATACTTCATTCCTTTTTACCATCTAATAGTATTCCATTGCATAGGTAATACCACATTTTATTCATCCATCCATCAATTCATGGAAATTTGGGTTGTTTTCACTTTTGATATTTAATGCTGCTATTCATGCCAATATTTTCTGTTTGTTGGAAAGTGTTTTCATTTCTCTATTTTAGAATTATATCTAAAAGTGGAATTTCTGTGTCATATAGTAACTCTCCGTTTCATCTTTTGAAAAAGTGACAGACTCTTTTTTAAAATGGTGGCACCAGTAATACCTGAGGCTTATAATCTCTCTATGTCCTTTACAAATTATAAGTATACAATTTAATTTAGTGAGTAATTAATGATATTGAATACCTTTGCCTGAGCCAATACAGTTTTTCTTTGAACATAGCCATACCTATTCATTTATTCTTACCTCCTATGTCTGTTTTTGCAGTATAATACCAAAGTTCAGTAGTTACAACAGAGAATACATGGGCTACAAAGCCTTAAATATGTACTGTCTAGCCCCTGACGGAAGAAGTTTGTCAGTCCTTCTTTTGTAAATAAAAAATACACATCCTCAAATATGCTTTATTTACATGTGAATTTTCATACAACAGGGTGCTTAAAAAGAGCTACAAGTGCATGTAATTGTATAAGGAGGGAATGACTGAAATGACTTTGGATACACTATGAACTCGTAATTGGTGTTTTTCTGTTTGTTCACTCACTGATATTCATCCAACATGTTTATCAAATATTCATTGATTCCATATACTTATTAAAGTCTGACTATGTGCCTGTAGATATGTTAGACCCTGGGGATACTGCAGTGAGAATGGACAAGGCCTTTGCTGTAACCAAACTCATAATTTATGGAAAGACTGCCTCTTACTGGGTGGAAGTGATGAGGTTCAGGATGCACAGTGAAGTTGAAGGCTGGAAGGAAGACGAGGAATGAGAGTTGATAAGGATTAGTCTGAGGAACTATTAGAACAGTATTGCCCAAAGTGTGACAGTATTTCTCAGTGTTGTGAGTGAGTGAGAGAGAAAACAATTTCTGGTACAATAACCTTCAGTCTTTGTGTCTGAGGAACAGATTTCCCTTTCTATGTCATGTTCCAGAGCCTTTAATATATGATATATATATCACAAATCTTTAACTGATTTCCCAAAATTACTTATCACCTTTGAGTTCTACAAAGCATTTCATACGAGTAAGGTTTTATGAAACATTTTCTGGAAAAAATTATTTAGATTTTTGCTGTTCAGAAATTGTGTTAAAGGAGGAAAAAATTATAAAAGCTCCTGGAAGCAAAATGAGGTAACATGCTCAACACCTTTGATTTTCTAGTACAATGTGAACTTTTGGATCTTAAAACATTCCCTTGTGTAGATACTACGCCTATAAATTAGTATGGTAATGTCTCCTTCACAGGATCTTTAAAGTTAAGTTTTTCCTTTATTTAATACCTGTCTCTCATTATGAATTGTTATAAAGCACTTTAAGATCATGGAGAAGAGTTCAATGACTGTGGGAGTGAGGGTGGGATGGGTGAAGGAGGGCAAAAGGAGAAAAATTAGGATAACTGTAATACCATAACAATAAAAATTATTTTAAAAGCAAGATAATATAATACATTATTGTTCCTTGGGCTCTAACACTTTTAAAAGGATTACTTCATCTTACTTTTTTTAAAATTGACTTACAAGACAAATTTTTCCCGGTAAAGTGTTTGGTTCTTAAAGACCAATACTATCTTTTAACCCCCGCCTTCTTTTTTCTTTCTAATGCTTTTCTTACTTTACTAATTAATGGCTGGATAATATTTCTAAAAGCACTATCACAATCCACATGCCATTTTTTATTGAACCCCTCAGAAACAGCCCCTCAAAATCTAAAGCAAGCACTGCCAAGGAGGTTCAACTAGATTAGAATTGAAGGTAACAAGCAATCTAGGACATTACCTAAAATGTTTGGCTCAGCCAATTACAGTTCTGGATCGTGTGAAACTCAAGGTCAATATTCCACAATTCCATTTAGTAGCTGTGCTTTGTTTGTATCAACAACTGCCTTCCTCTGCTACTCACTTTCTTCACTTACGTAATCTAAGGAGTTGATAACACTTATCCCAGCCTGTTGTGAGATACAGAATAAATGATTGTCATGCAGTAAATATAATTACTGATCCATAACATTGGTCTAACAAATGAGGAAGTTGTGCTAAAAAGACAACTTTTTTGGTGAAAACACCAATAGTGTCCTGAAGCATGATTCAGATGCCTTATTATGTAAGTTATCAGCTATATAAATAGGAGAAATGCAAAGGAATTAATGAATACAGGTTTCATGATATTATTATGATTGTGAAGGAATGATGGACTAGAATCAGGCATCTCATTAACAACACGAACAAACCCAAATATATGGGAACGATATCCTCAGTGAGCTAACATAGCTTAAAATTCTATGCTAAGTAATATATTTTTTATTAGCAAAGATGAAAAAAGATATTTTCAAACACACAAGCTGAAATCAACTTAAAAAATTATCAATAAAAGTAAAGCCAAAGGTATAATTTAAGCAGAAGGAAATGTTACCTGAGATGCAAGAATAAATTAGGAGAAATTATATTGGTAAATATATGATTAAAGCTAGACAAATAACTGTATGAGAAAATAATACTTTGAAATTTTATGAAAATGAGATAAATCTTTCTTAGACCTTGAAAAATAAAACAAAAATCTGATCACAAAATCAGCTGTAGGGAGGTGAGTAAAGTAGTAGTATACCATAGTTTTTGTATGGTTTGGAATTGAGTAACTTAATTATCTTTACATTTGTTAAATTAAACTAGGATAATTATTAAAAAGGTAGACATTAGGCACAAACATCAAAAACTAGAGGAGAAAATATAAAATAATGAAATAAGAGGCAGAATACTGAGGGTTGAGAAACGTGAAAAATCCAATGCAAGTGATAGAGGAAGACTGGGGAATAGTGGCAGGGTAACAAAGCAGAGTTTGGGAGAATCAATGCAGTATGTTATTAGGAGAGGGTTTCTGAGCCCTGAAGCATTTCATGTAGCAGCTCCAAATTATGAATACAGGTTATTTTGTGAGAACGAAGGCTAACAATATCATTCAAATTACTAGTGAGTCTAGAATTAGGACGTGTTTTATAGGCACAAGGCTTTGATTAAATTTCCATTTTATCAGGTCAGGATGCCTATAGTACTTACTAAGGCAAATCTGCACACAGCTTTCGCCAGCTGGCATGAATGCTGATGATGCCAGTCAAACCAAATTTGTGTGAAGTCCCATTAAGCCTGAATGTTACAAGTCTGTGACCTCTGGTATGATTCTTGTGACTGCTGCATATATGATATTCATGTGGTATAATTCAAATGAAAGTTAAGAGTAAGAGCATTGAATTGTGTAAAGTAAGAAGGTGACATGTAGAATAAAAGCCCAAAATGTTGCTATTTTTTATTAAATTTACTGGGGTGACATTGGTTAATAGAATCACTTGAAACCTATAAGATGCTATTTTTTGAGAAGATAAAACTGAAGCAAGAAATGACAAATAAAATATTCATGTCATATCTAGTAAGTCACTGGGTTGGATTTCTGTTCTAACTCAGATTTGTTTGACTCCAAAGGGTATCCTCAGGCTGTTAAATGTGGTAAAATGGCCAGGCTTGCTGAATCACTCATCTGTTTGTTTAGCAAGTATCAGTGAGAGCCCTCAGGGAAGTAAAAGTAGAACTGATGTCCATTAAACTGTGCTTGTGGATTTCTGAGAAAACTCCTGGAGGCTGAGGTCCCCACCCACCCCCACCAACCCCCCAGGAAAAAAAAAAACACCAAAAAAGTGATGGGCAAGGTGAAGGGCTGAGAAAATCCCTCCCAAGAAAACGAGAACTTTATACTTACCCTGTTTTCTGATGTACCTCCTCCTTTCTCTCTGTGGAACCACCTCATCATTGTGTATCCTTCACCTACTGAATGTTCACACTTATTCTCAGAAAAGAATCTCTGGCTTGTATATGTGATATTAGTTTGGTAGTTAATAAACAAAATCTGACTTTCTTTGTGTATCTTTTTAAGAGCAATGCTATTGACTCACATTAGCCAAGTTTATTTAACCATGTTTTGAAGAAACAGGAAGTGTAAGAATGCCAGGAAGTCAGGTATCAGCTGTAAAGGTAAGCCTAGGTCTGGCAGCTGGACTCTGACCCAGACTCCTTGCCTTCAAACTTTGGCACTACTGGAAGAGCTCCAAGGACAACTAGATTGCTGGGTTCCTTTATGACAACCAGACCTGGCCCCTCAGGTTAGAGTTGCCTTGAGAATTAGATATTTTTTCTACATTAAAGGCATTTTTAAGGGCCTGGTCTTTATACAGGTTATTATAAGCCATTCCTTTATAAAACATGAAGTTTCAGTTCCTCAACTTTAATTCTTTTAGCTATTAATCACCAAAGGAGAGTAAAGCTATATTTGTCCTATGTTTTGATGAAATCCTAAACTAACAAGATAAAAATTGTAAAGTAGCTTTGAAAATATGTAAAGCTATATGTATTATACGATGTACATACAGCATGGAGAAAAATAATCCCGCATCAGCAACAAATCTGTTGGTTCCAATATTCCCAATCCGATGCTTTTTACTATCTCGACTAGCCTAAGCCAGCATCTTTCTCTGGTTACAAGTTTCCTGAATTACCCCGCCTGTGCCTATCTGCTTCCTCAAGTCATTTTGATCCTGTCATGCTCTTGCAATAATTGCAAACTTTGCCATAGCTTCAAGGCCCCATGTAATTTGTCCTCACCTGGTTTTCCAGGCCACAATTGCTATGTGTTCCTTTAGTTCTCTGTATTCCAGCATCACAGGCTTGCTTTCTAATCATCCAACATGCCAGACTTATCGCCATCTTTATTTTTGTTTTTCCAATTTTCCTCAAATACAGGGTGGGGCAAAAGTAGGTTTACAGTTGTTCATGTGGAAAATAATGTAATAATAAATAATAGTACAAAACTAAACTGTGTTTTGGATACTCACCACTGTAAAACTGAAACAGGACTACTCTGGGTTCTTTTCCTCTAGGTTCTACTGCCTGCTGCCAAAACACCATGATTCCCAATGCCAGAGTCTTATGAAAAGAAAAGGAACTATTTATTCAACAGTTATACAGACTAAGAATAATGGTGCAGTTGTGCTGTTAAATTCCACTGTCTTTAGAAACAAAAAACACCCATAAACACACACAGTCCTGCATCCCCTTGCCAAAACCGGCCAGTCAGAGGTATGGTCTCTCAGGCAAAGAAATAGAAGTCTGCACCTGAGCATTGCCCTGGTCTCAGTTCAGCATTCCTGGCTTCT
>PVKM010004142.1:0-53634 GCA_004027735.1 Carollia perspicillata
CTACCTCAAAAGAATGCAGTGAAAATTAAATACTAAGAGCCAAGGCAGACGCTAGGCACATATAAGTCCTATTGAGAGTGTGTTAACAGTGAGACAGGCACTAGCAGCTCCAAGAGTGACCTCAGAGAACACACAATAAATGTTAGTTCTTAAAATTACCAGGTGTAATAGTAGTCTGATTCTGTCGCAAATTAGTGGAATATCTATCTAGTCACTAAAAGAAAAAGAGTGTCAGTGTCATGAAAGATAAAGAAAGACTGAGTGTATTAGTTTGCTGGGGCTGCCAATCAACTACCCATAAACTGAGAGGCTTAAGCAACAAAAATGGATTGTCTCACAGTTCTGGACCTGGAAGTCCCAGACCAAGATATCAGCAACATTTGTTCTGTGAGGGCTGTGGGGGAAGAATCTGTTCCAGGCATCTCTCCTTGGCTTGTAGATGGCCATCTTCTCCTGGTGTCTTCCCATCATCTTCCTTCTGTGTATGCATCGGTGTCCTGTTTCTATGAGGACAAGAGTCATACTGAATTAGAGCCCATTCTCCTGACCTCATTTTAACTTGATTACCTCTATAAAGACCCTAACTGCAAATAAGGTCACATTCTGAAATAGTGGGGGTTAGCACTTCAAAATATGGATTTTGGGGAGCACACGTCAACCTATAACACTGAAGAACAAGTTGAAGAGGCTTAAGGGGACATAACAATTAAATTCAATGTGGGAGCGTGGATTGGCCCCTAAAACAGAACAAAGGACATTGGTGCAATAACTGGAAAAAATCTGAGTAAGATCTGTAATTTAGTTAGTGATGTTACACTAAGGTTAATTTTTTCATGTTAACCATTGTACCATGGGTGAGAAGGACGTTAGCACTGGGGGAAGCTGGGCCAGGAGGGTGTGGGAGCTCTCTGTGCTCCCCATGCTGTGCTGTCTTTGCAATTGCTCTGTGAGACTAATTTTTCAAAATAAAAAATTTTAAATAGCTGTTTGAGTCGATTTTTATGAAGTAGCTAAAAATGAGGAAAACTATTATATACCTACAACATCCAAGTGGGGATGAATGGGTTAGTTGTATCTCAGTCCCAGAAAGCAAGTCATTTAGCTACCTAGGCGTGATGAAAACAAAAATGACCTCTAGTTGAGGACAACAAGTAAAAACACTTTTTTTTGTCAAAGCAGGTAGTTCAAATGATAGTAGACTAGAAAACTCTTATACATCTTGTAATCTTGCACTGTCTTCTCCAACTAATAAAAACCTATCTGTATAGCTCATGTGTTTGCTTCTCAGGTAAAAAGTTCAGATTGTGGTTAACGGAAGTGACCGTTTCCTATATTGGACTGACGTTTTCAGACTAAGATGGAAGACAGTATCTTATTCACCTTTGAATTATACACAGGAAGCATACAAGACATGTGTATTTATTTTCCAGACACATAATCCTAATAAAGGAAATCTGACTTTTTAGGTACTTACTGACGCCCAGATCACATTCACTTATTTTATGTTTCTCCTCTCTTCCCTTTGCCTTCTCTGTGTTCTTTTCTTCCCCATTCTTTTTAAGTTTAATTCCTCTGCAAGCCAAAATGCCTTTATTTCTCTTTACTCTTTCCTCATATATATTTTTCTTTTACTCCTCTCTAACCTTAACTACTGCACATCGTTTGAAATTCCTGAGGCCTAACTGCTAAGACTGACAGAGTAACTCATACAGGCATTCAAGGTGTACCACGCAAGAGGACCAAATCTAAAGGAGAAAAACTTTTTTCTTAAAGATTTTATTTATTACTTACTTTTAGAGATGGGGAGGGAGAGAGAAAGAGAGGAGAGAAACATCAATGTGTGAAAGATACATCAATCTGTTGGCCCCCACCAGGTACCAGGCCTGCAATCCAAGCATGTGCCTGACTGGGAATCGAACTGGCGACTTTTCGGTTCATAGGTCAGCACTCAGTCCACTGAGCCACACCAGCCAGGGTGGAGAATAATTTCTTTATAGACATAAGTAAATTTAGATAACAATTTGCAGGCGAAATCTCTAATTTCAGGCCACCTAGCTGACTTCTGGGATAGTGAGGAACAGCTCTCTCCCTCATAACCCTCATCTGCACTCATGGAGAATACTGTGAACATTCTCACTCTAGCGATTGTCCACACTCCCCCTTAATGCTGTTCTGAGCATGTCTTTATATCATCTGGCTATTCTCACAATAATGTCACATAACAAACGTGAGTCTGAGTGGTTTAAGAAACAAGTATGTAACTTTTGCTCGTGCATCTTTAGGTTAATTAGAATATGGTTGAACTAGGCTGAGACTGGCTGTGCTGGACTCTCAGCTTCAGGTTGAGTTCAGGTTTGCTTCACATCTCTCTTCCTCCTTGGACCAACAATTATCCAGAACTTTTTCTTCTTATGATCAAAGACAGGAACACAAAGGGCAAGCCCAATTGTGAAAGCACATTTCAAACTTCTCACATCGTGTCCACTAGCAACCCATTGGTCAAAGCAAGTCAGTAGGCCGATTTCAAGGTCAAAGGGAAGGGAATACACTCTATGCACCACAAGGTCATGTCAAGAATGTGAATGTATAATAAAAATATAGAGGAGCAATAGATACCGATAACTCAATTTAACAAACTCCTCAGGTTGGTTCTCTTGCTCACCTGCTACTCTCAGAAGCCTGAGCCATGCTGACTTTGTCTCCTCACCTATATGGGGGTTGGTGAGGATGGTTGGTGGCAAAGAATGCATTTGGCAGGCTTAGGTTCTGGAAATTCCCCTTAGGGAGAGTTATTCAGGTTGTGCAACAATATACTACCTAAAATTTTATTTTATTTTTTAAGTAAAAAAAAAAGGTATGCTTCATTCAAATTCATACCAAGGCATTGCATGGGCAAGGAAGTAGTAGCCCATTGGGTAGATATGTCCAACGCTCATCAGTTTTCACTCCAAGGTCCTTAAAGTCGTGATGAAAGCTGGTTTGTCCTTGGTTTCCTCGTGGCACGTTTTACAGACCCTGCTCAAGTAGATATTTTATAAATATAAAAGTGATCTTTTTTTGGAAGACTAGATTTACTTTTTGTAACAAGGAGACCTAAAATTTAAAGGTATTTCTTTGATTTATAGTTGTCATAGTTTCCATTAGCAAATGATACTTTTAAAAAAAATCCTTAAGATAGTAGGAAATAAGTGCATGATCTTGCAAGTCCATTGACTCGTTACCTTTAAAGCTGGATGGTTGTGGGAGAAGCTGGAAACTTTGTTTTTTTTTTTAAAGATTTTATTCTTAGAGAGAGGAGAAGGGAGAAAGGTAGGGAGAGAAACATCAATGTGTGTTTGCCTCTTGTGTGGCCCTTACTGGAGACCTGGCCTACAACCCAGGCATGTACCCTGACTGGGAATCGAACCAGCGACCCTTTGGTTCGCAGGCCAGTGCTCAATCCACTGAGCCACACCAGCCAGGGCAGAAACTGGAAATTTTTACTCCTTGGGTAAGTGGAGCCAAGTCCTGCTAAAAGAGAACTGATAGAGACGTTGGCCATTTATTTCCACAACCTATGACAGCAGCTTATTCTTGATGTGAGAGCAGCTGCTTTCCCTTTCAGGAAAGTCTGAGCCAGGAAATTATGAATTAACAGAATTATTTCCCAGATACTGTAAGGGTTCTTAAGAAGACAAACATTTTTATCATATGTAATATTTTTAATTGTTGAATTCCCTACCAAAAAGTCTTATTAAAAGAACAAAGAATCACTAAGCATAAAGGGATTGCTAGGGGCTGGGGAGGAGGGAGTGGGGAGTTACTGTCTCATGGGAATGGAGCTTCAGTGTTGCGAGATGGAAAGAGTCATGGAGATGGGTGGTGACGATGGTTGCACAACAATGTGAATGTGCTTAATACCCCGAACATACACTTAAAAGTAGGTAAGATGATAAATTGTATGTTATGTGTATTTTGCAATTATAAAAAAATGGGAAAAAATAACAGAAGGTTCAGGGCACGTATGGGAGGCAACCAATTGATATTTCTGTCTCACACCAATGTTTCCCCCTGGGAAACATTCCTCCCCTCTCTCCCTAAAATCAATAAACATAGCTTTAAAAATAAACCCTGAGAATGTTTAGGAAATGAACAATCCATTGTGCTTTCAAATTTTTCTTACCCTCAAACAAATAACCAAACAAATAAAAACTATAAGCTGTCCTGAAAATTAACAATGATAAGAATATTAAGCCACATAAAAGTACTTGTAATTTTCCACCACTGCCAATATTGACAAGCCGCATTTATGTTTCACTGTCAAGAGAAAAAAATAAATTGTGTAGACATCAATAATTTCAGAAACAAATCTTTTATTTCACCATGTTGATGGAAATTTGTTCCAGGTAAACTTACTTTTATTGATGGGCAGTCCTAACATCACGTTTTTGTATATTGTTCTAATATAATCATTCCAGGCTGGACAACTTACTGCAGACTATTTTTACTGAGTTTCTCCTAACAATGGTGCTTTTCTATTTCATGGTTTGACTCTCTCCATTTTGCTTACTACTGACTTTAAATATTTTGCCTGAAAGACTGAAGATTCTGTGGAAAGATAGGTAACAAACTATTACAGAAGTACCAAATATTATATACATACAACAGTTATGGGGACTCATTCCATTCCTGTCCTAGAAGTCCCTGATCCTGAAAGGCCTTCATTAATGGCAAAAGTTAATCATCTATACTTCCTGTCATTAAGTAACAACAGCTTTATCTTCATCCAGTTTAAGAGCTACTTATCAGAAAGTTACTGACTGTTGTTTAAACACATAACTTAGTAATGTGAAAACATATCATCCCACTGAATTTTACTCATAAAAATGGTGAAAATTTTATGACTCTTTTGGCTAAAGGAAAAATATACATTTGAAGCTGAGTATTTACCATTAGATCTGATTTTCAACAAAAATTAATGTGGTCAGTCCTGTGTAGTCATTTATATTTATCTTGATTTGTTTATACCTCTAGGTGCAGGTCTAGGCTTGCAGTGGCATTGCTTCTAAATTCCCCAAGTGCAGAGAGTAGAAAATCCTATGGCCAGTGCTTGACCAAAGTGTATGAACAAAGTCATGCTGAGAATCATTAACCTCTACTTCAAGCCAAAATATGTAGACTTTTGTCCACAGTGGGCAATTCCCAGAAGAGATTCAGAATTAGGTGAGAGATGATCTCTGCACTTAGGAGAAAATCTCTCTGAATGTTAATAGGGAGCTTAGCACTGTCCCTGTTACTGTAATATCGCCCCACAATATGTGTCTGCATAAAAAAAGCTTTGAAATGCAATGTGATTTTGCAAGTCAACCTTTGCCTTTCTTGTATCTGTACATCTTATTGTATTACTTCTCTATGTAGGATGTGCATCTATGATCTAATTAATATTTGTCTAATTAATAGTGATACAGGTAATTACTAGTCTCATTTAGTGGCTCCCTAACTTCCTTCTATAACCCTGAAAATAAACGGAAAGCATTAAACCAACATTCAGCATCTGTTTCCAATGGAGCCTAAAGCAATTGCTCTGTGTGCATAACGGTAGAAGCTCTTCTCTCATCATCTCCTGTTAAAGCCACTTATAAAGTAAGATTCGGAAAGTGGGACACTGTGACACGCACTGCTCCAGAAAAAAGTACTTGCTGTCCCTTGTGTTGGTACTAATGGTCTGACATGTCTGAGAAGCTGTTCACTCTTCAGATAGGAATGTGTATAACTGATTACAAGAAAACCATGTTAAGAAGTAGAAACGAGAAAAATCAAAGGAACTGATATAATAAAGTTCCCCAAATAGGAATGAGGAAAAAATAAAATCATATGAACCCAAATAAGTTTCTGAAACAATTAAAAGCTCTTGCTTCATACTCAAATTAAAATCAATCAGGCTTAAATTAGGGGACAGTTTGGACCACAGTAAAGTGGACTATATGAAGGCTTTCTTCTGGGAGATCTGTGGAGTTTCTTGCTAAACAAAGGTCACAAAGCCAGGTGCCCGAGCCTCCCCCTGGTGCTCCATTGGGCAGGGTCCTGGACATAGTTGTACACTTCTGTCCTTCCCTCCTCAGGGCTTTCAAGCTGAGGAAAAGGGGCTCGCCTTCATCCTCCAAAATGTGTGAAGTGAGTGCAGGTTACTCAGTGCTCTGGGGTCATCGAATCTCCCCCAGCTTCACATTTCTGCTTCATCGGTGTTTGGTAGTGAGTGATTTCTCTGAGGAAACAATTAACTTCAGTGATCCTGCCAGTATTGTTAAATCATCAATACTCACTACCTTTGGCCATTTGGATGAGGCTTTTCTCTTGGAGCCTATTAACAACGAAAAAATTATTTCAGGCTAGCCAAATATGAGATTGCCTTATATATGACATATATTAATATATGCAGCCTTCTGTTTACGAAAGGAAAGCAGAACCTCAGGTCCTGAGTGACTACTGTATATTGTTTAAGAACATAAATCTACACAATTTAATCTTCTAGACTAACCTGCATGTAATAATAGCTGCCATTTATTGAATGCTTGCTACGTGCTAAGCAGTGGCCAAGGGCTTTGCAAGGAATAGCAAATTGCAGGAGGTCCCAAAAGATGGGGATTATTATTTTGAATTTACAGAGGCTCAGGAGAGTTAAGTAACTTGCCCTATGGTTACTGAACCAGTAAAGACCACATTTGAACCCAGGTCTGCATGACCCCAGTGACCATGTACTTTCCTCAGTTTTATGTTGCTTCCCAAGTCTAATTTATACAAATGACTGTAACAAAAAGATATTCATTGAAACAGTACTATGTGCCATTATGTATCTAAAAAATTAATTTGTGCCTCTGTTTTTTAGTCTTTAAAATGAGGATAATAAAGATTCCTGCCTCACAGTACGGTTGTATTGTGAGGAATAAATAGTTAATACATGAAAGATGCTTAGAATAGTACATAGAACATATAAGGAACATATAAGTGCTTTGGTATGACTTCTAGGAACTGGGAATACATTACTGAACAAAAGAGATAGAAGTCCTTGTCTTCATAAAGCTTCATTCTAGAAAAAGGGAAAGAGCAAATAAATAATCCAATAAATAAACTTGTTAGGATGTAATGTCATATAGTATGTCAGAATGTAATAAGAAAAACAGAGCAAACAGGAAGATAAATAATGGTACTTTGGGGCACTATTTTAAATAGGGCAATCATGGAAGACCTCACTGAAGTAACACTGGAGCAAAGATTTAAAGGGATGCAGCTGTGCACCACACAGATATTTAATAAAAAATAATTCCAAGCAGAGGGAAAAGCAAATGCAAAGATCTAGTTTGCCTAGACGTTTCAAGGAATGATAGAAAGGTCTAAGGAGCTAGAGTAGAGTAACCAGGGCAGGTAGTAGAAGATGAAGTCCTGATGGGTGGGATAGAGCTGATTGTATATCTTGTGGGTCATTGGTAGAACATTGGTTTTTGCTCCAAAGTGTAACATGATTGGACTTGTGTTTCAGAAAGCATCCCTCTGGCAGCTACGTTAAGAATAGACTGTAGGAAGGGTAGCAACACAGACTAATAGGAAGCTATGAGAGACCGTCGATACTGCGATAATTCAGAAGAGACATATTGGCAGTATTCAAAGAGAGAATAGCAATGGAGATGGTGAGAAGGGGTCAGATTCTGCACATACTTTAAAGATAGAACCAATAATATTTCTGTAAAGGTTAGAGGTGGGATGTAAGAGAAAGAGAGGAGTCAAGGATTGGCCTGAGCAGCTAAAAAGAGAGATACCATCAACTCAAATAGACAGAACTCAAGTAGAAGCAGAGTTTACAAATCTTTTGGGTATCCCGTTATATCCTTCCAGCCTCCTTTCTTATTCTAGGTGTTGTGATCAGCTCTGTGCAGGCATCAGCTAGCTTCTCTCAAGAGCAGTATGACATCATCTTGCCTCTCTCACTGCATGCCCACTGCATGGGATACCTGCAGAAACCAGCCTTCCACACACATGTGCAACTAGCATGTGGTGAAACTTTGACCAAAGGTAGACAAGAGCTGATGAGTAAATGCTTTTCTCTTCCTTTTCTTCACTCCAGTACAGAATTGTGAGATACATTCCGTAAGGCTCCTCAGAAGGTATCAGAGGATCAGTCAACCAATGATCCATAGCTTGGGTAAACTGAACAATGCATCCTTGTATTGGCTTTTCCTTCTTCTCTCTTTCATTTCCCCTGAGCCCCTTATTCTATTCCCTGAACTCAAATTCTCAGATAAACTACCTTTGTCTTGAACTCTGCTTTCAAGGGAAACCTGGTCACCAAACCTGGCTCTAGAGAGCCAACCCTCAGTATGGGATTTTGAAAGCTGAGCCTACAAACTGATCACAAGACAATAGGGAGCCCCTGCTGGTTTTAAGTGTTTGGTGGTAAGTTGCAAGTGGTGATTATCCCTGACATACAGTAGCATCACAGTTACTCAATTGTAGCAGATTGGAATGAGGGGCAGACAGAATATGATTCATTGGGTTGTATTGCGATTTATGGTAGCAATGATAATTATAAGGCTGACTTTTGTTAACTGCTTTGGAGATCTTAACAAAAGAAAATGACAGTCACAGTCAGCCAACAGTGAAATCATGGCATGTTGTGAAAGAACACTTCTAGGGCAATGTAGTCACTGAGAAGACTATGCTAAAAATCATCCCCAATATATAACCATAAGGGCAGCAGAGGTGCAAAGGAGGCTGAATGCACAGCCTTGAAACATCACTCATTGTCAAAGCCAGCACTCTACAAGGAAAATGACAGGACCTTGAGATCTACAATGTGGATATTTGTGCGGGCATGCCTTATAGTCTTAATCCTCCAAGTTTTAGTCATCCTCTGTGCCAACAGTCTCCTTTGTCTGGAAATGATGCAAAGAAAATATCTGAAGCACGTGTCTCCTAATATGACCTTATTTTCCTCAATATCTACTCCCATTACCCTCACTAACTTGAGCCAGTAAGCAGGGTCAAATCTCAGCAGAACCTGTGTGGGGGATTGCAATCCCTGCTCTAGAAAGAACTAGACCAGAGTTCCTCAATTTCAGCACTACTGATATTTTGGGCCGGATAATTCTTTGTTGTGGAGGGTTCTCCTGTGTATTATAGTTTGTCTAGCAGCATTCCTGTCATCTATCCACATGCTTGTACAATAGGACCCTCCCAGTAACGAGAATCAAAACTGTCTCCAGAGATTACCAAGTGTCCCCTGGGGGTCAAAATCACCCCCAGTTGAGAACCATTGAATGAGACTAACTTAAAAGGAATTACAGAACTGGCTAACATGTACCTACAGGAACTAGGGGGATTATGTGCGAGAGTGCATATTTAGAATGTGAAAACAGAGGAATCAGGTTATAAGGCTGGACAGGGGTGAATTTATGACATGGGGCCATTTACCTTTGATTTTTGGATTTAATGTTTTGGCAAGAACATCTGGAGTCTGTCCTAATACACAGCCTTGGTATCTCCTTAAAGCTTGAATATGATGATGGCCTGTGCTAAATGAGATGTTAGAACAATTCTGAATGAACATCGACAAAGAAATCAAAAGACTCAGGGAAGCAGGAATGCTAGAATGCATTTATTATGTGAGACTAAAGAGTCACCATTAGAATATGTTTCCCCAGATAAGCTACTGCACAATTGCTTTGTTTCAGCCTCTACTTGCAGGGAGGGGAGGGGAAAGAGGAGAATTTAATTTTTGCATACATAAGTTTGAGATGCTTAACAGAGATCCAAGTGGAAATGTTGGCGAGGCAGTGGATACACAAATTTGGAGTCCAGGGATGAAGTCCAGGCTTCTGAAATGCCACTCACATCCCAACTTTGAAGAGAGATATAAACTTAAACTTCCTTTTTAAAGGAGACAATAGGCCCCGGCTGGTGTGGCTCAGTGGATTGAGCACGGGCCTGGGAAGCAAAGGGTTGCCGGTTCGATTCCCAGTCAGGGCACATGCCTGGGTTGCGGGCCGGGTCCCCAGTGGGGGACACATGATAGGCAACCACACACTGATGTTTCTCTCCCACTCTTTCTCCTTCCCTTCCCCTCTCTCTAAAAATAAGTAAATAAAATATTCTAAAAAAATAATAAATAAAGGAGACAATAGCACATGCAGTTGTGACATAAGGCATTTCCACAGTAAGTGTTTTGAGATCAAGCAGGAAGGACCTAAGGGGTCTTTGTAAAAATAAGATTAAATACAGATTCTGCTCTTAAAAGAGAAGTTATTCAATGAAATTAAAAAGCATTCCAAGTAGCACTGACTAGAACATATTGATAACAGTAGCAAACATGTCCCTATTTCTGCTGATTTTTCCAACAAATTATATCTTTAGATAAATGCTGGAAGAAATTCACACAGCTCATTTGTCTCTACCTAGTGAATCCACCCTTGACAGAGTGAGTTATCGTTACTTACTACCTCTTTTGCATTCCCATGGAACTTGGTCTATTTTTTTCTACCCCGGTCGTTGGGTTTACCTCACTAGGTGGATAATTTATCCACCTATTTAATTTATCCACCTATTTAATTCTGTCTCCTTGATGAGAGTGTGCCCTCTTGTGAGTGGGATCTCTGTCTTTGTAGCTCCAGCACTTAACACAGTGCTTGGCATGGAAGTGGCACGGTTTGTCATGAATGGATCCCTGCAGAACCCTTGCAAAAGATTGCTTTGCGCAGGAGCAAAGAAATCGCTCCTTTTAATTCCCAGCCCACTTTTGTCCCGTACCTAATTTTGGTCACTTACTTCGTTTTATTTGATACGTATCCGTGTGCATCTTGTTTAGCCCTACCATCTGTGAACTTCTTCAGGGTAGGATTCATGCCTGAATCACCTCTACACCTCCCTCGAAGTGCCTGGCATAAAACAGTGCCGAGAATAAAGAATGAATGCATCACCTGCCTTGCAACCAGCAACATTGGTATCATCTGTGCTCCTCAAACTTAACTGTGCATAGGCGTCATTTCGTTAACACTTAATCGTATCTCTTTTTAAATAAATTGCTTAAAATATCTGAATAAATAACTCTTGTAGAGAAAGTAATATCATACAACACCAAATCCTCAGGTCCGAAGTCAGTCTCTGAGCCACGGAAGACCCGCCACTGCCTGTCCTCGACACACCTCTCCGACGAGACACGGCCCCGCCTCTCCACGCCCATCACCGCCACTTCTTTCTCTACCGGGACCACTTCCGGCGTGGCGGTTTGTCACGTGCCCGGATATGGGAAGTGGTGGCTGAACGGCTGCTTCCCGTTCGCTGCTCTATTGAGGGCTGCTCCTTACTAGTGGTGGCACACCATCCCCTTCGCGTCTCGGTTTTGGAGGACCCGCCTCGGCACTGCCGGGCTTGGTCCGGCCTTGCGGTAAGCCTTGGGCGGCGGCTGCCCAGTAGCCCCGGCGGAGGCGGACAGGCGGGCGCCAGGGTCTCAGGCGGCTCTTCAGCCCGGTGCTGGCTCGGAGCCCGGGGTCCGGTACCTCTCGCTCCAGTCAGGCCTCCCTTCCTTTCCCCGCCCATGGGTAAGGCGCAGAGTCCTCTCGGAGCGCCCCCAGCTTCTTGCTGCCCTGGGGGCACGGAGAGAGCAATCCTCACATATCCCTTAAGGGACCCACCCATAGGAACCATATTTCATTTGGACAAACGACCCTGATCATTGGCCCTTAGGTGTGGACCAGGACTGGAGGGAGTAACAATGCCTTCTCCTTTTTGTCCAAATACACATCCCTCCTCGCGCAGATCTCTTAAGTATATTTTCCTGTGTCTGAGCACATTTTTCTCCTCTGAAAGACAATGCTCCACGCGCTGAGATGTCTCCATAGCACACGGGGCCCAACCCATACGGACACTCACATTGACAAGCCGTTCGTCATGCATTATAATGGTCCAGCTAGATTTAAGGAAACAAGAACCAACACAGAGTAAGCAGTATCTGACTGCCTGTGGAAGGCGGGCGGACATGGATTCTTAAATCTGGAAAATAGTTTTAGGATTTCTAGTGATGTATTATTCACTGTCTTAACAGAAGAGTGCCTTGTAAATACTGATCACTTGACCCTTGTAATGTAAATACCATGGAGCCCCCGGTGGTCTCTTCTTGAACGCATCTGTCATAGTCACTGCTGTAACCTAGAACAGCGCCTCTCGTTTAGTAGACATCAGTATTTGCTGATTGAATGAGGGTCACAGAGTGCCTGTCATGATGTCTAACTCCTTTATGAAGTATGGCCAGTCCTCCCTTTTTACCATTTATCATATACCCAGTTACTGCTTTTAATCAAAGAGGGACTGTAATGTAGTTATTGGCCACTAATAGTCATTCATTTGACCTGTTTTTACTCTTCAGGCTACCTCAAGAGATATTTTTTGAGTACCACAAAACTACGCCAAAGTGTGTTTTTCTCCCTGCCCTTCTCTCTGTCTCTCCCTCTTCCAAGAGAGTGCCTGAGATCCCCAAGCTTACCATCTCATGAAGCAATTTGCAGCAAGTGCTTGATTGGGTAGTAAATACAGTTAAGTGCTATAGCAATTGGGAGATCGATTTGGATTAATATCTTTATTGGATTAACTTTATGTAAACTATGAAGTATAATCAGGGTTTGGATAGATGATATTCCCTGCATGGAAAAGCACCTAAGCAAAGATTTAAAGTCTAGAATGAACAACGTCTTGGAGTGGAAGGTTTGTATTTGGGAACCTTAGTAAAATATTGAACAAGGGTATGTTGTGATGAAAGCTGTGTTTTAATATGACTTGTTTGTTGAGGGTTTTGGGGGTGTGGTAGCTTGCAAAGAGATAATGAGATACTGTACTGTTACATAAATATAGTTGATGTTAACCTTGTTTAGTGTGTTGACGGTGGGAACAAAATGGGAGGATAAATTATATGTAGACAAAGGGAAATCAACAGAGTGTGGTAGCAGATTTCATGTTGACAATAGAGGAGGAGAATCAAATATGACATTTTGAACTGAGTGTGAGAGTTGGAAAGGGGGAACTAAGCTTAGGGAAGCTGTAGTTGTCATGTCATTGGGTGCTATCACTTTGGTTAATTTATTAGATGCCTACTATGTCCTTGCCAAGTTCTGTAATACAAAGATGAGAAAGACACCATCCTTGTCTATCAGGAGCTACTTTCAGTGGGGCAGAGATTACAACTAGCTAGAAAATAGGTTTTTAAGTGCTGTGTTAGCAGAGTAGAGAGGAAATATTAGAGAAATAGAAAGGGATTATTCTTCGTGTGTGACTGCTTCACAGATTTTGAGGGGTAAGTTGGACTTTCCCAGGGAGAAAAGCATTCCAGAAAACAGAAATTGCATTAACAAAACACAGAGGTAGAAAAGTAAGCTGGCCAGTATCCTGTGTGGCTTGGGGATAGGGTGGAGTAGAGCTATTAACACAGTATGTAGGCCCTAGAACATATTAAGGAATTGGTAACAAGGACAATGTGTAGTAATAGGAGGAATGGTGGTTAAGATGTACAGAGATGGAAAAGAGGGGTTGGTGAAAGTTGTATTTCACGGCTTCTATATTCTCCGCAGAGTAGACGGTGAAGTCATTTGCCAAGAGGGAGGAGGCTGACGCTAGAGCTGGGAGTTGGAAAAGAGAAATAAGGATGTAAAACAACACTGATGCGGAATAGGAAAAGGAATCATCAAAGGAAGTGTTGAAGATTGCTGAACAACATTGAAAGTCTAGATGTTTGTAATGAATGCAGGGAACAAGGACATGTGGTATTCTTAAGTGGCATGTAGTAGCCCAAGAGAAGTGGACAAAAAAATACAGTTTATGGAGATTTATAAACAGGGTGAACTGGCCTGCAGAGTAAGATAATCAAAGGGGTAGTGTGGGTGCAGAGAAATGAACACTGTTTCCAGGCCAGGTCGGAAAAGAAGCTCAGAGAGATTAGATGGGCAAAGAAAACAGGAAGTAGAGGGAGGTCAGAAGACTAGAGGGTGAGATGAGGTGAAAGGGGGAAGATTTGATTTTTGTGAGAAAAGCAATTTTTTGAGTTGGCGCAAAGATACAGTTTTCACAGATTGAGTATTTTAAACTAGAGAAGACACCTAGTGTACAAAAGTGTCTCCTCTTACAAAAATTTTGTATTGCAAAAATTCATTCTCAGTCATTTATTTAAAATTCATAATTCATTCATTTTTTCCATAAAAACGGTATTAGAAGTTAATTTCCTAAGCAAGCTCATATATATGAAATACATTTGCATTGGAAAATAGTAATATATGTAACATAATATATATATATATTCAAAAAATAAGATTGAAAAGAATTTTTAAAAATCTTTAACTTAAGCTGATATTTTAGAAAGATGTTGAATTACATGCAAAAAAGGAGATAAGTGGAAACCTATTTTTTATAACAGCCCTATTGAGATAGAATTCATATACCATAAAATTCACCCTTTTCAAGTGTATAATTCAGTGTTTTTTAGTATATGCCACTACTATCTAATTCAAGAATGCTTTCATCACACAAAAAAGAAACCCCATACCCATTAGCAGTCACTTCCCATTCCTCTTTGATCCAGCCCCTGGCAATCACTAATCATTCTGTCTATGGATGTGTCTACTTGACATTTTATATAAGTGGAATCATAAAGTATGTGGCCCTTTGTACCTGACTTCCTTCACATAGTATGTTTCTAGGATTTATCAACATTTTAGCATCTATCACTACATTGTTCCTTTTTATAGCTGAATAATATTACACTGTATGGATAACATGTCAGTTTGTTATATCAGTTTATCAGTGAATGGATATTAGAGTTGTTTCCACTTTTTGAATATTGTGATGCTGCTATGACCATATGCACGTTTTTGTGTGGACATAAGTTTTCAGTTCTCTTGAGTATATACCTAGGAGTGGAATTGCAGGATCATATGTTAACTCCATATTCAACTTTTTGAGGAATTGCTAAACTATTTTCCAAAGTGGTTCACCATTTTACAACCACAGTATGAAAGTTCCTTTTTCTCTGCATCTTTACCAAAAGTTGTCTTTTAACTTTTAGCCATCCCAGTGGGTGTAAAGTGCTAGGTATCTCATTGTGGTTTTGATATGCATTTCTGTAATGCAAATACAGAATGCAAATGCAAATTTAGTGAGGTAGAGCATCATTCATGTGCTTAAAATCCTTTGCTCTGCCCTGGCTGGTGTGGCTCAGTAGATTGAGTGCCAGCCTGTGAACTGAAGGGTCACTGGTTAGATTCCTAGTCAGGGCACATGCCTGGGTTGTGGGCCAGATCTCCAGTAGGAGGTGCACAAGAGGCGACCACACATTGATGTTTCTCTCCCTCTCTTTCTCCCTACCTTCCCCTCTCTCTAAAAATAAATAAATAAAATCTAAAGAAAAGCTTTTTAAAATCATTTGCTCAGACTTTAATTGGGTTTATTTGTCCTTTTCTTGTTAAGTCATAAATGAGTGGTAATAGCTCTTTATGTAGAAAATGTATATTTAAACATTGAGCATGGGTTTTTAATTTTTTTCTTAAATCCTTTTTTGTATTGTAACATTTGATGAGCACCTCCAAAGATTTTAGAGTTTGACAACACCACCGGCTCTCTAGTTTCTTTTCCAAATATACAGCTTTTTATATTATGATGTAAGTGTATTAATGCATGAAATAATTTTTCCTGGGCTTACTAGCCATTAATAAGATAATTTTTAATCATAAATGGAAACATGTAAGAGAGAATGATTTTGAGAATGAGCTTAACATCTATACTCCCAATCTTTTCAGCTGAGTGAAGATGACAGCAATCAAACATGCATTACAAAGAGACATTTTTACACCAAATGATGAGCGCCTGCTGAGTATTGTCAATGTCTGCAAAGCAGGAAAAAAGAAAAAGAATTGTTTTTTATGTGCCACAGGTGGGTATTTAGTTAAGAAAAAGTTGTCGTTTGTCATTCTTTTATTCCTTAATGAACTTTTCCTCCTTGTTTTAAATGTTATCTCTATAATCGGAAAAACTGTTGGGCCAGCGAATGCATTTTTTTCATTGTTTGAAATGAAATATTGAATGGATACAAAATAATTTCTATCTCATATATAAGGTATGATATTTGGGTTTTGATGTACTGTTAATATTTTCAATCTGGTAGGTATGAAATAGTATTTTGTTGTGGTTTTAAATTGCATTTCCTTAATTAATAATGAGATTGAGCCTCATTTTACAAATTAGCTATTTAGTTTCCTTGTCTAAGAAATTTTGCCTCTTAAGGCCTTTTGCTCATTTTTCTATTGTGTTGGTCGTCCTTTTACTGATTTTTAAAAAAATTCTTTATATAATTTGGATACTAATCTTTTGTTGTTTATATGTATCCCATCCCAGTTTGTGGCTTGTGCTTTCAATTTTTAAGATTTTTTAAAAAGATTTTATTTATTTATCTTTAGGGGGGAAGGGAAAGAGAGAGGGAGAGAAACATCAATGTATGGTTGCCTCTCGTGTGTCCCCTGCTGGGAACTGGCCTGCAACCCAGGCATGTGCCCTGACTGGGAATCGAACCATGGTTGTTTGGTTCACAGGCCTGCACTCAATCCACTGAGCTACACCAGCCAGGGCATCAATTTTTATGATTTTTAAATGAAATTTATTGTTATTTTTTAAATGTCATGATATTTACTTATTTATTTATTTATTTGCTTTTATTGTTATTCAGTTACAGTTGTTCCACCTTTTTCCCTATTGTTCTCCCCTGCCCCGTCTAATTATATAATATATAATTTTATATATATAATATATAATTATATATTATAATTAATATAATTAATGTTATATTTTATGGCTTCCCCTTTTTGTATTTTACCTAGGATATCCTTTTCTATCCTGGATAATAAAAGTATTCACCTGTGTATCTTCTGAAAGTTTTACAATTTTACCTTCCACATTTTGGTCTTTAATTTACCTGTGTCCATGTTTGTAGTGATGTGAGTGTATCTGTTTCTGAGTTCTTTCTTATATCTGGTTTTTATTTTGTCTTGTTTTAGTTCTTTATTCTTTCACCTAAGTTTTAGAATCCACTTGTCAAGTTCCAGATTCTGTTGGGATTTTGACTGGAATTGTTTTGCATCTGTAGTTCACTTTGGAGAGAATTTGCATTTTGAATTCAGTGTTGTCCGTGAACATGGTACAGTTCTCCATTTATCTGGATCTTCTTTAATGTCTTTCAGTAAGGTTTTAAGAGCTTTGTGCATGTGTTGTATTTTTACCTAGGTATTTTGTTATTCCTAGATTTTTGATACTATTATAATAATAACTCATTAGCAGTAATACATCTTTTAAGACTTTATTTTTTAGAGCACTTTTAAGTTTACAACAAAATTGAGAGGGAGGTAGAGATTTCCCATCTACCCCATCCTTGCCCCCACACATACATATCCTCTCCCTTTATTAATACCACTCACAACAGTGGTACATTTGTTACCAAGAATGAATGTTGTTACCTGCATTGACACATCACAGTCACCCAAAGTCCATAGGGTTCACACTTGGTATTATACTTGCTATGG
Source organism: Carollia perspicillata (assembly GCA_004027735.1). Classification (NCBI taxonomy): domain Eukaryota; kingdom Metazoa; phylum Chordata; class Mammalia; order Chiroptera; family Phyllostomidae; genus Carollia; species Carollia perspicillata. The sequence continues at coordinate 17,577 of PVKM010004142.1, forward strand.
TTTTGGATAATGTATGATGATACATATCCATCATTAAAGTATCATACAGAGTATTTTTGCTGCCCTAAAAGTCCTCTATTCATTCTGCCTGTTCATCTTTCCCTCATCCCTGGCAATCACTGGTCCTTTTACTGTCTCCATAGTGTTGCCTTTTCCGGAATGTCATATCGTGGGAGTCACAGTGTATTGCCTTCTCGCATTGGTTTCTTTCACGTAGTAACTGGCATTTAAGGGTCCCCCATGTCTTTTTCTGGCTTGATACTTCATTTCTTTTTAGTCTGAATAACACCATTGTCTGGATATACCACCATTTATCCACTCACTAGTGAAGGACATCTTGGTTGCTTCCAAGTTTTGGCAATTATGAATAAAGAAGATATAAACATCTGTGAGCAGGTTTTGGGACAGACAGGTTTTCAGCTCCTTTGAGTAAATACAGAGAGGAGCACAGGGGCTAGATTGTATGGTTGGCGTATGTTCAGTTTTGTAAGAAACCTGGCAACTTTTCCAAAGTGGCCGTACCATTCGCATTTCTACCAGGAATGCATGAGAGTTCCTGTTGCTTCACATCCTCGTCAGCATGTGGTGGTGTCAGTGTTTCAGATTTTTGGCCACACTGATAGGTGTGTAGTGTTATATTACTGTTGTTTTAATTTGTGGAGCTTCTTTTCATATACTTCTTTGTGATCCATGTCTCCTGTTTGGTGAGGTGTCTGTTAAGGTCTTTGGCCCATTTTTTAATCAGATATTTTTTTCTTATTGTTGAGTTTGAAGTGTTTTATTTCTCAAGAAATCTGCCACTGACCCTCTAGTATGATTTAGAATCTTTCATTAGTATTCTGAACATTCCTCACTCATAGCATTTGTTATGAAATATCGCTCCTTTTTTAGTATTGTGTACACACACCTGACAACTATATTTGCAATGAGTGATGAATGAATGAAAAATGAGTAAGTGAATAATGTTTCTAATGAAAGTGTGTGTTTCATTCAACAGTGACAACTGAACGCCCCGTGCAGGTGAAGGTGGTCAAAGTCAAGAAATCTGATAAAGGGGATTTCTACAAAAGGCAGATTGCTTGGGCCCTTCGAGACCTTGCTGTGGTAGATGCCAAGGATGCTATTAAAGTATGTTTATTTAATTTCTTTCAACCTGCGTTCAAAAGTATCTTTCATTTTATAGCATAATACTGCCTTTTAAAATGACCTAAGCTTGTTGTTTTGTGACCCTCTGGGCCACCAACTAACCAAGAATTCATCTAAACTGTATCATTCAACCTTCCATTCTCCCACTCCTGACTCTTACACTACTGAAAATAAGTACATATGTACGTTTGTTTCATTGTTTTGGCTATCTTGAGCAACAGTTATGTTTATGTGCAAGCTACATAAAACTACAGCAAAATAATCTTGACTCCGTACATTTCTATATTTAAGTTAGGTATACTTAGTATGAAATCCATAAATTAGTACATATTTTAAAGCGGTATGTTGTGAGTGGCTTTTTAAAAATAATTGTTCCAGTAAAACCTAGTTTAAAATCACATATAATATAAACAAAGGGAGTCTTTCGTAGTCCTCACCTCATGTCGATTCACCAGCTGAGGCAGCCAGGCTGGCCTTTTGAGGCCGTGGTCTGATGACTGTGGCACAGGTGAAGGAAAGGATAGTGACTTACACACCTTATTTTAATGAATTTAAAGAATAAGCTGTAGGAATGTAAATCTTACATCTTTCATTTTAGCCATACACGCCTATCAGTGTGGCCAAAATCTGAAACACTGATACCACCAAATGCTGAAGAGGATATGAAGCAACAGCCATTTCTTGGAGTTTATTCAAACTCCAAGAAAGTTGAATAAAATGGTAATCATGTTGAAGGATTCCTGACAATTCAGTGCTTTCACAGCACTACCTTTTTCAAAGAAATTAAGTAGAGCTCCTCTGTTTAAATTAGGTGCTTTCCCCTCCTCATCCTCTCTAAGCTCATCACTCATCTTCTTCCACAGCCCAAAGGCACCTCCAGAGTTCCAGGGAATGCTTGGAACCACGGCTGCCAGTACTCTTGATGAGGCTAATTGCAAGGCTTATATTAAGGTCACTACAGGTGCCCTTTGATTTCAAGTCTGGTGCATTTATTAAAAAGGCACAAAGACGTACAGACCACCTTTGTAGAGCAATCTGATAACATAAAGTTCTGGTTTTACTCTGACTTCGGTGCAAACCTGTCAGAGGAACTGAAAGCTGGACAAAATGACAGATGTCTGAGTCAGGTGCAGACTTTTTAAATGAAGCAAAAACAACTTTAGGAGAGCCCTGCATATCTGTAGAATTCAGATTTCTTTCAAATACAGAGAATGCTTTTTCTTTAAGCATTTTAAGCAAACTGGGCCTTTGCTTTTATCCCTAAGGAGCACCCAATTTTTAGAAAAATGTGGAACCAGTGTTTGATACATGCTTTGAGCATATGAGTGTATGTATTTGGAAAGAAGATTAAAATGGGATTTTAAAGAATCTGTAATAAATTATTTAAAAAATAATTTCTATTACCATGGGGGCGGATCAAGAGTAGAGACTTCTGGCAGGTTTTGTTTAAGAGAAAATACTTTAAGGGCTTTTTAGAAACACACCTTTATTTAAAGCCTTTTCCCTTCAATAGTTTTGCACTTCATAACCCCATTGAGTTGCATAATTTGCTAACTTGGCTGAATGCTTATTTGAATGCATTCTCACAGATGATGCCTCATTGCTGACGTGCTTAATGGATTTTTTTCCATTTTATGTAGGCACCCTGATGTGTGTATACTATATATGGATATCAGACATAAAATTTTTATACACAGGCTGACATTAGCCATTTAGTATCACACATTGATTTGTGTGAGTGTTGCCACTGGAGCACTCAGCTTGGTTTATGGCATTATGGGAAATATTCCCAGGGAAGGGACCGTTTCCCATCAAGTTTCATATTAGTTGCCAATACTCTTAGATTTTTTGGTAAGTAATAAGGCAGCTACCTTTTCATTGTAAATGTAGGTTTTTAATCTTTTGACACTCAATTCAGCTTATTGAGCTACAAATTAAACAAATTAGTAGATCTGTGCTACAGTGATCTATATGATTGTACCACACACAGGTCAAATCCTGATTTATAAAGTATCCCAAGTGTTCACAGTCAAAGTCTGATATAACTACCCTTGCCTTTAAGGTCTTTATTCACATTTTGTTCCCCTTTAAATTAATTAAATATATTACTAGCCTTCTGTAGAATATTAAGAACATTCAAGCCTATTTTTTAATTCTTTGGGTGTGAAGAAAAGTATATGTCCATATGTTTTCATTTTTTTATATAGCAGTCAAGTAGTTCCACATTCAAAGGTGAATTAGACTGGCATGAAATCGTTGCTGTAATGTGGCTGAAGACACATGCATGGAACATGTGCAGTTTCTTCACATCAGTTGAACTTTTCTTTTGACTTTTGAGATATCTATAATCGTTCGTTATTTTCAGATTGAAAACAGTTAGAGGCAGTCTCTGCTTTTTACTAGATATGTTCTTGAAAACCACACTAGGGTATAGAGTGTATTTTTTTCTCATGTGTGATAATGAGAAGATATATTCTTTATCAAGGAATTCGTGTCAAATCACAGTTATGAATAACAACTCATTACCAAAGAAGAAATGTAATTCTAAAACCACACAGGCAATTTTAAAAGAAAAATTAGGTCCACATCAAAACTAGAGACCATTGTCATTTTACAGATTAGGAAGCTGAGACACAAAGCTGTTAAGTAGACATCCTGTACTTTTTCTCATATACTTCAGGGGGATGGGAAGAAAATTATCAAAACACTGTTTGTGTTTTTTTTTTATCCAGCTTGTTTTGGGAGGTAAATAACATTTTTGCTCTAAATTGAATTTTCTGAGCCATTCTCTGTGAGTCACTTAGCTGATTTTTAATGGTGATTTGTTTTTTTCAAGAACAGCTTCAGCTTACTTTTGTTTTATCGAAATGTAGTTTTTACGATAATGAAAATGGGATACAATCCAAAACCATATTTTGTGCTTTTATTTCAGGAAAATCCTGAATTTGATTTACATTTTGAAAAAATATATAAATGGGTTGCCAGCAGCACTGCTGAAAAGAATGCATTTATTTCATGCATTTGGAAATTGAATCAGCGCTATCTCCGGAAGAAAATTGATTTTGTCAATGTCAGTTCACAGCTTTTGGAAGGTAAAGTTAAGTAAAAATGTACATGTGAAATCCAGTGTATCTATAACTGAATATATAATTTGACACTATTCAAAGTAATTAAAACACTGAATTACATTTTTGTAAAGGAATTTAAAAATAATTTTATTGAAAAAGTGATGATGGTTCCTTATAGAAAATTGATACATTGTTAAATAAATAAACATCACATATAAACTTAATGTTTAGAGATAACATTTTGCTAGAATTCTTCTAGTCTTTTCTCTGTGCACATTTAAATAAAGAAATTTACATTATTTCCTAACATAATTTTTCATATAATGTATTGAACATTTTCTATGTTATTAAATACTTAACCAACATTGTTTTTAATAGCACCATAGTATTCTATTGTGTGGATATACTATAGTTGATTTAACATTTATTTTTAATTTTCCAGTCTTTGCTTAATTTTAAAAACTCTGAGATTTATGTCTTGTGATTATATTTTTGTGCAGAGTGTAGGTATAGTCGTTATGAACACCACTCTGGAGGGAGACTGCCTGAGTTCAAATCCTGACTTTGTCACTTCCTAGCTATGTGACTTTGGTTATTCTGTGTTTTAGTGTCCCTTATCTCAGAAATGGAGATAATAATAATATCTATCCCAGGGGTGTCCGACCCATTTTCTCTGGGGGCCACATCAGCCTTGAGGTTGCCTTCAAAGGGCCAAATGTAATTTCAACTCCTTAAGTGTTAAGGAGTCATTACATTTATGCAGTCCTAAAATTATTTTGGCCCTTTGAAGGCAGCTGCGAGGCTGATGTGGCCCCCGGTGAAAGTGAGTTTGACAGCCCTGATCTACCCCATAGGATTATTGTGAGGGTTAAATTACTTAACATATGAATACGATGAGAGCAATGCCAGACATATATTAAGTACTCAATAAATATTACTATATTATCAGGATAAAATTCTTAGACATGAAGTTAATTAGGATAACTTTGATTAGTCTTCAGGAATGTTACTAAAGATTATTTTGTTTTGCAAAATTAAAGCTCTATAGTTAATTATTGAAACTATATGAAGTTTTATTTTAAAATTTATTTCATAAAGATATAAACATGGTAAGAAAATGGTTCTGTATGCTTTGTAGATGCAATTTGTGTTGTATCTTTCAACCGCTTTCTTTACTTCAAAGAAAGCGGTTGAAAGAACAGAGTTGTTGATCTTCTTAATGGATGAAAAAACCTTGGATTAGTCCTAAATTATATATTAGAAAGAAAACTTAGATTTGTCCTATGTTGTATATTAACACTTAAAAATAGCTTCTATTCTTGCCAGTGGAAACATCTGAAATTGCCTGTAGTCAACCAACCTGACCTATAAAAACAGTAGTTTCAGGTGCTTCAAACTATTTTCTTAGTCACTTGCCTTCGTCTTCTCTGTGTTCTTTTACTTATTCCTTTGGTAGGTCATGGATCTTTCTCTCCTTAAATTTAGTATTCTTTCTTGTTAGTTATAAATTAGTGAGCTTAAAACTGGTTTCAGGCTTAATGCTTGGAAGCAGCAGGGGCACGTCCCACCTGCCAGGCCCTGCGCTCCTCCCCCAGTGAGGCTGGGCCTGTGTAGGAGCCCTCGGGGCTGTCCTCTCACCAACATTGGAGTCCATGGTCTTGGTGATGGAGGGTGTGGAGGAAATAACCTTCAAAAAACTTAAGGTAGTTTTTCATGCCTTGAATAGTGGTTTGATTTTTTTTTAATGCTATTTATTTATTTATTTATTTATTTATTTATTTATTTATACCATTTCAGGGTTGAACATTCTGTTAAGTGAATTTAAAAGCAGGCTGTCCTGTTTTCAAGTATTATGTATCTCCAGTTGTTATTTATTGCCTAAATTGTATTTTAAACCAATGTATTTTATTAAATCAACAATATGGGAAAATATATCCCCTACCTATATTTACTTCATTAAGAAATATTACCAAAACCAATGAGTATTACTGCTATTGAGATTGAAGTGTCTAGCTTTAAAAAATGACAATTTAATTTGTCAGGGCCTAAAACAAAGGTGAAGACATTTTCATTTTTATAAATATTAACCCATATTAAGACCAGTTTTAAGAAAACTGAGATCTTTAAGGATTTCATTTGGAAAATTACTTTCTGTAAATCAAATAACCATTGGTTTGGTTTAATGGAGTTCGGAGAGTAGTTTTTTAAAAGTTTACATACCTATTTTAATGTTTTACTGGACTTGAAACTCATGGCTGTTAATTCCCATTTAAAAAAAATAGATGTCTCTAAGCTTTGGGTGATGTTAGAAAACAGATTATCACTATCTCCTTTTATTTGTTCATTGTGAATGTTAGCAGTGGTGACCTCAGTAGTTTTTATTGGTGACAGTTGAATGTTCATGCTAATGATTGGGGCTTCTCAGCAGAATATGATTTTTAAAAGAGGACTTTGTTAGCAGTTGAAATAAAGTTTTTATTTGGCCTTTTTCATTTTTGTAACTAGATTTTTAAAAAATCTTTGACTTGAATAGTTAACTGCCAGCTTGAACTGATATATTGTGTGTTTTCTAATTGCTTCAATTTTGTCCTTTTTAACAGTGTTTTATGACTAATCCATTGTGAGGGTGTGTTAGTCCGGGTAAAGGTTTTGGGGCCCTGAGTGAAAATAACTAGACTAAATGCTTAGTCACAACTGACCTAAAATAATCCCCAGGAAGTGCTCTGTTTCCCAGTTTTGTCCTCCAAGGGCTAGTCAGTGCTGTTACTTAAAAGACTGAGAGAAAATAGAAAGATTTGTTGTATTTTTAGTAAATGTCAGAAAATGAATAAGAAAAGTGAACTCTGGAAATTTGGCTTCTCATGGATCTTTCCACTTTGTAGTTAATTTTGACGTTGTCTTTTATACCTTGATTTAGCACGAAGTGTAAATGAAATATGGGTAGTATTTTTAAGATTTAAACCTTTGTACTTTTCTACCCAGCTAATATTCTTTGCTTACTTTCCTCTGCTTTTTTCATACCTTTTTACTCTCCAGAACTGCCTAAAGTTACAGAAGGTGCGTAACACCTTTTCTTCTTATTCTATTCTGTATATTTTTATTACTTGCCATTGTTATGTACTATTGGTTGCATATTTTATGAAATTGTGTTTAGGGACAACTTTATTACTACGAAATCCATACGGTAATAAAATTAATGATATTATTAATTATTAACTTCCAAAGTATTGTTTCATGGGAGAGAAAATACTTCTTCTGAAGCTGTTTAACTTCTAAAGTTTAAAGTTACAAACTTTAAAATTTTTTGTTTATTTTAAATACCTACTCGTGTTGAGAGCTGTACTGAATGTTTTGGGTAGTCCCTACTCCCTACTGGCTAATGAGCTGTCACACCTGAAGTGGATCATTTCCACAGTGAACTGAAATGGACTCATTCCAAGGGCATGGAGCTTGGTGATGTCGCTCAAAAGAACTTAGATTTATCTACTGTAATCTGCAATTGCCAAAAGTTTTAGTCTCCTCCTTTTGTTTTTCTTTCTTTCTTTCTGGGACATTATCTAAATCTGCCTACTTATCAGTTCTTAAGAGTAAATCCTTTCTTTGAAATTACTGGGTTTTGTTCTAGGACAAATTGATATATGTTAAGTCACATTGAATGTAAATTCATTTTCATAAAAAATAATGAATATTTAAAACATCCAGAGTTTGTGATTTAAATCATGTCCCATTAAATTTATGAAAACCTGTAATTTTATTTAGAGATTTATTTAGGAGATAAAGATTGTTTTTTCCATTTTACCTCTTTTAACCTCAAGCTTTATATAAACTCTCACATGCTGAGTATATTCAAAAAATTGAACTGAAACATTTATCCAGAAAGTACCTCAGATTTGACCTCTTGCTCTTTTGTTATGAAGCATGAAGGCCCGTGTAAATTTTTGTAATTTCAAACAGCCATATTGTTGTTGCTGTTTTTACTATACCATTGTTGCAAAAGCTTCTGTAGCTGATCTTTAGAAATTTTATCAATTCATGTGAAATTTTTTTAAACAAAAAAAGAAATTCAGTTCATATTTGCAGTGCCCCAAATAAATTGTGAATTGTAGATGCATTTTTCATTTCAATTAAAAGTTACCGAAAAAAATGTTACAAAGATGAAAAGAACAAAAATAACAGAAGAAAAATGTTACTCGGGGGGAAAAAAAAGAAAGCAGATTGTTTTCATTTGTCCTGAATTAATAATTGTTGTTTTGTTAGAGCAACAATCAACTCAGGTAGGAAAAAAGGTTAGGTTTGTTTCATGTGTTTTGTTTCTGTTTCTGTATTTGTTTTTTAGTTTAATTGTGCTTTGGGAAATTGTGACTAAAGCCTACTTTAACACATGTTAGTGAATTAGACTGCATGCTTTTATTATAATAAACATATTAACATGCCATTTTTATAAAAGTAGGGTTTTTTTTATATATATTCTGAATCATTCTTTCCTACTTTTCAGCCTTAAATGTGACCCATGCTTATAACTGACCTTACTTATAGGTACCATGTTACTGTCCTGCTTTCTCACTTTTATATTTTTAATTTTTACCCCCTTTAAGAATCAGTTCCAAGTGGAGAAAACCAGAGTGTGACAGGAGGTGATGAAGAAGTGGTGGATGAATACCAAGAGTTAAATGCAAGAGAAGAGCAGGATATTGAAATAATGATGGAAGGCTGTGAATGTGCAATTTCTAATGCTGAGGCCTTTGCAGAAAAGTTGTCCAGAGAGCTACAGGTGCTAGATGGGGTAAGACTATCTTGTAATCTATGAGTAGTGAGTGATGTGTAGTGGATTGAGAAGACTGGTGATAATCATATTTTACTGCCACGCAGTGTGATTCTTGCTGTCTTTCTCTACAAGTACATCAATGGCTGCCTTCAGTCTTTCACTGTTCTTGATCAAATGGAAGAAGCATTCCTATTAGGACAGTGAAGGCACTTGGCTAAGGTTCTGGATCTTGAGAAGTTTTTTATATGAAATGATGGAAATAAAAAGTAGCCAACCACAGACCAACTTGGGGGTTGATTCCTCCGGTCTCTGAAACACCTCAGAATAGTTCAGTGTAAAAGAATTGCAATTTTGTGGTTTGAAAAAAATAGGCACAAATTAGAAAGAGAGAAATTGGGCTGAAGTAAGTGAATCACTTATTGAAAGGGAGCAGAGTAAGTGTGGGGGGAACAGGAGAGTCAAGGGAAGAGGGTGTCTGACTCCTGTGCGGAAAGGTTTTAGAATAGATCCTTTAATTTGTATGCACAGTGTCTGAGTATCTAAATGTACATCTTTAGAACGCAAAGAGTTAGAAGAGGCATACTGATGTGAAAAAATCTTAATATGATCATTTGGGGGTTTTTTGTTTTGTTTAGACAAGGTAAGCATTTAAGAAAAACCCTTGGAGAATAAAGAATATTTTAAGAATTGAAGAATTTTATTTTAAGAATTTTGGTATTTGATGCACAAAAGGTATAAAAGTTACGAGGGTGAACTCAGGCTCAGAGATTACATGAATAGTCCTAGCTTGCAAGTTTACAGAATCACTAGAAGTAAAGCACGGAAGAGGCTTCGGGATGTTCAAGTGGAATGGTCTTGGACAAATTCAAGCCCCAGCTCTGCTGCTTAAGACTTATTAATGGTTCTGAGCACTCTTGACTTCATTGTCGGCCTACACTTACAGTTGAGTTGTTATGACTATCACATAAAATAACACGTGAAATTACACCATTAGCTGTACAATAATATTCTTTTTTTTATTTTAATTGTTATTCAAGTACAGTTTTCTGTCTTTTACTCCCATCCCAGTCTACCCCCCCAGTGCTCCCCACCTCCCTCCCATTTCCACCCCACTTAGTTTTTGTCCATGTGTCCTTTAAATAATATTCTTTTAATTCCTTGTCCAAAGTTTTTCCTCATACTATGTTACCTGCCTTCTTAATGTGGTATAATGATTTACATTTCCTAATTAATATTGTATATATGTTCCCAGTCATCATATTGCTTTGCTGTTTAATTTTGGATTTGGCACATCCATATTTCAGGAAATTGAGAATCAGCAGTCAGAGGCATTTAAAAAACAGTGGTAAGGGAATGGTGGTTTGTTACTGCTTTGCCTAGGAAAAAATGTAGTTGCAAACAAAAAAGAAAAGACCATAAAAAGAGCTATCTTATGGCCACATAGCCTTCCACATCCTATTAGTACAAATGTACTACAGTTACAAATTAGTCCCATGTAACCTTCAGAGATTGGTATACCAATGCTAGTCTCTTGAGACTAAGGTACTGCATAAGTTATTATGCTTTTATTTAGGGTTTTACATAACGTTAAGAAGTACAGAAAATTCCTATAGCCAGTAGAATTGGAAGAAATGTTGGAAATGACATTGATGCTCATGTTGGATACTCCGATGATGCTCAGTGTACAGAAATGAGAATATACCATTACAAAGCTGGGCAGAACCACACTTGTACAGTCTGTGGAAATACAAAATACTGAGTTCTGGTCCCTAACCTGAAAAGAAAGGCAGGTGTATCTTCCTGAAATACTGTGAGAAAAGTGGGATGTAAACATAAAGGGATAAACTAAAGTAGGTGTGCAGATACACCTATCAATCTTTGTTACTCTTCTGTCAAAGAGATCTGGCAGCATTTCATCTTTGTAGTTCTTTTACACGTTGAAATAATATGAAGTGTTACTTCTGTTTTTAACTTTGTAGGCTAACATCCAGTCAATCATGGCCTCTGAAAAGCAAGTGAACATCCTGATGAAGCTGTTGGATGAGGCTCTAAAGGAGGTGGACCAGATTGAATTTAAACTCAGCAGTTATGAGGAAATGCTCCAAAGTGTAAAAGAACAAATGAATCAGATCTCGGAAAGCAACCACCTAATTCATCTCAGTAACACCAACAATGTAAAACTCCTGTCTGAGATAGAGTTCCTTGTGGTAAGTATGATTTTGACTTACCAACAGCAACAAAACACAAAATCTAATGATAACACATAAAACCCATTTGTAAACATTTTCTAATTTTCTTATGAGAGCAAGATTTAAAATAATTACAAAGACCTAGTGATAGGATTAAATAGCACTTACCTGTGAATTTTTCAAAATTACATGTGAAAATGTTACCTTTCCGTATTTTCCAGAACCACATGGACTTGGCGAAAGGTCATATAAAGGCCCTTCAGGAAGGCGATCTTGCTTCTTCTAGAGGCATCGAGGCCTGCACCAATGCCGCTGATGCCCTTCTGCAGTGCATGAATGTAGCCCTTCGACCGGGTGTGTTCATTGGAGATGATAAAATGTGACCAAGAACCTGAGACTAAGCCTGTAATATAGCATGATCCTTTTGACAAGTACATGGGGCAAGTGGTTTAGGGTTACATTATTAGCTATTCAAACAAGTTTCACTTATTTCCAAACATGTTTCTATTGGCACCAAGAATTTTTCATTTCGGTTCCTTCTGATTGACCATCAATGACCCAAGTTAACACTATGATTTTTCTTCAGTGTTAGTCCACAGAATCTAGCACAAAGTAGATACTTTGGTTAGATCAGAGAACATAAGGTTTTGGTAGGCCAGAAACTTGACTTTGCATCAGAATCACCCAGAAGGTTTGTTAAGTAAGGTACAGGTTACCAGGCCCTAACCCCAGATTCAGTATGTCTGGGCTGAAGCCTTAGAATCCACATTTCTAGCATTTCCCAGATGATGCTGAGGAAGGGCCACTTTTGAGAACTACTGTGCATAGTATTTTTATCCTTACCTTTCATAAAAGCAAACTGATTTTGCTTTTATGAAAGAAAGGTAGGCATAAAAAGAAAGAAAAGCAAAGCATCTCTGATTCTTTTTTTTTTCTCTATATAAATAAAACAGTAAAACTTTGAGTTCTTCAAAACTGATGCTTTGATAAATATACGCATGAAACATCAGGGAAATCATTTTTTTACCCACTGAAGCAGTCAAGAAATACTCTGATTTCAGGCCATGACATGCTCCTGGCCGTGAAGCAGCAGCAGCAGCGTTTCAGTGATTTGCGAGAGCATTTTGCCCGGAGGCTGGCCAGTCACCTCAACAATGTTTTTGTTCAACAGGTAATTTTAGCATTAATACTGGCAAGTTCCTGTAGCTTGTTAAACAATGTATTACTTTAAACTTCCGTTCCCACAAATATTTTAATCTATTTCATTGGGATCACAGCATAGTCACATATTTATTGATTTTACAATTTTTAAATATGTGTATATTTCCTCATAGATGTATTTTGGGCCTCAACTGCCTTTGTAGGTAAACCTTGTTTCTTTTCAGCTAAACTTCTCTACTTCTAGAAATCCCATAAATATGCTTTCTTAGTACATATACTGTTAAGATAATTTTATTTATGAAAATAAGTCTGAACTTTTCTACATGTTTACTATTTGGCCTGTTACATTTTTCAACATTTGAGGTGAGAACCAGGAATTGGTCCAGTGTATAAAATGTTTCTTTGGCTCCATGTACTTACATACATAAGAAAAATGAGTTTAGCTCCATTGTAAATCCCAGTTGATTTAATCTTATGTGAATTGTTTGTCTACATTTTTATTTATATGGAAAAAGATGTTATAATTAAGGTTGTGGCAATAATGTTAATAATATTAACACTCCCTTAGAAGGATTTGAATAGAAGGAATTTTAATATCTTGTATAATAGGTTTCTTATGTTCATCTCTTTTGTTATGGTTTTTGGGCAAAAAAATTGTGGGAAATTTTGTTCATCAAGAAATGCTGTCTGAGACATTGGATTCTTATTTTGTTTTCACTCTGCAATATTCTAAAACAACTGTATTTACTATATTTTATTTCTGATTAGTTTACTCGGGCCCTCCTTCAACTCTATAACAGGTCCTACTCTCTTTCGGTGCCTGTGAGTACATCAAATTTGGCTCAAGCGTCTCTGATTCTTTTTTTTTTTCCTATAAAGTTTGCTAAACTTAACAGCAGCAAAATCTTTATAGATTATAACTTACTGATTTAAGCTACCTGTTAACCATATTTGTAGCCATTTTTAAATGTCCCATAGTTAAAGTTTATTTTGGCCAAAAAGGCATCTAATCTCATTCTGCTTGCCTTTCTTCCTATCATTCTTTTACTCACTCACTCCTTCATTTATTTAGAAATATTTGCCAATTGATTGAAATTCATACCAGATGTTTATTTGGGATAGATGAGCGGCTGATCCTGCCTGCAAGTAGCTCCCAGCCCAGGGAAGGGAGACAGACATACTCAGGGAGGGTAAATGTTATGATAGTGCTTTGTGGCAGCATAAAAGACGACGACCTAACTAAGCATGTTGGGGGCAGGGGAACCGGGAAACATTCTGTTAACATTTCACCTGACTTGAAAAGTGTCAAGAAAAAGAAAACCTAGAAGTCACATAGGAAATAATAATTCACATCCTTACATCTCCTTAGTCTTTACAAATGACACTGTTGATAGTGATGTTATCCTTGTTGATGGTATTGAGAATACCATTCATAAATGATAGTCCGTTCTTCACCCTTAATTGTTTGTTGTAACATGCAATTATTTATGATTTTGCTTCTTTGCCTTATAAACTAATGGCTTGTTTAAAATGAATGCTTCGCAGTTCTGAAAATCTAATATATATGTATTATTACATGTGAATGATGCATGTTAAAAACCACAGTGTTGCAGTACTCTGGAATATGCTGAAGAAGGTGGAAGAGGATGTCCCAAGTACAGAAAAGAGATTGGTGTGTTGAATTCAAGTCAGCTAGCAAAAAAGTTGGGAAACCTGGATATTTCTATTCCTGGTGGTCAGACAAACTAGCTAGGAAAATTTGATTACTCTCATTGTGGTACTCTCTTTGTCAAATTTTCATTGCGAGCCTATTATATACTCACTGTTGTTCATATGTAAGAATAAGAAATAACTCCCACCCTCAAAGATACTTGTAAAGAGGCTAATGCTCTTAAAGTTCTACAACAATGTGTATATTAGCACAATTAAAGTGCTAATCGTGTAACTACATATACATAGTATACATATGTCAATATATAAGTGCTAATGAGGTTTAATTAAAAGTGCATTTATTTACCGAGGCTCTGGCCAGGCGGCTCCATTGGTTGGAACGTCATTCCATACACCAAAAGGTTGTGAGTTCAATCTCTGGGTCAGGGCCCATACTTAGGTTGTAGGTTCAATCCCTGGTCAGGATGCATATGGGAGGCAACCAATTGATGCCTCTCTGTCTCTCTCCCTCCCTCCGTTCCTCTTCTTCTCTCTCTAAAATCAATAAACATATTCTTGGATGAGGATTATGGAAAAAAAAAGAGTGATCCTAGTGGTAAGATATGGCATCACAGGTAAGACTTGAACAGAGTCCCTGCAATGCAGTGTATAGCAAACGTATAGATTTTATAACATTTATAACTACTGTACAGAAGAATCTAGTGTAAATAACCTACTGATCAAAATATAACAGTCATTTATGAAAATCGATTCCTAGTCTTTAAAATTCACATATCAGTAATTAAAAGAAATAAAATTTGGAGACTGACCAAGTGACCAATTTTATATTTTGCCAAACAGAAACCTTAAATACTGCCATCTACTTGCACTGTCTTTTTATTTTAAAAATGATGTTTTAGCCCTAAAAGAGAAAAATATAATTTCAGACTTTTAAGATTAATACAATTATCTCTATGAGAAACTTAATCTCATCATTTAATTTTTTGAATAATATAGTTAATTATTTAACAGAGTAATAGAAAAATTAAAATTATATTATCATTAGTGGTTATCCTGGAAAGCCCAGATAAAGACATCTATAGTCCTTTTTAGTCCTAAAATTCAATATACTATATATTATCTGTTTTAAATAGTATAGACTCAAGTGGAAATACCATGGATGTAGGCAATTTGTTTTAAATACTTCCCTATTTGGTGTGTTTCTTAGTACAGTTTGTATTATCATGTTTATTTGCTTAGTAAATTGTAAAATGATAGGCGAGCTTGATTAAAATATTCATTCTCAACTCCTTTAGAAGGTGAAACAAATAGTTGATTTGTCAAAGTGCCATTCTTGAGTGATTATGATTATTTTATGGTGCTAATGTTCAGTTGTTGTACATACAATGAAAAAAGAAGACAAGTCCTCAGTTTTTATTTCTCTGTTGGCTTTGGTCACATTTGGTCATTGTTTATAATTTTCATTTACAACAATGTTTTTACTGTTGATGATACATATTTATTTATTTACTCCCTCACTCACTGTAGGGTCACGATCAGAGTTCAACCCTGGCGCAACACTCTGTGGAGCTGACTTTACCCAATCATCATCCATTTCATAGAGACTTGCTCCGATATGCCAAGCTGATGGAGTGGCTAAAGAGTACAGATTATGGAAAATATGAGGGACTAACAAAGGTATGAATTTGATATCAATCTGACATCACTGAGTGTAGAGCATAGTCTTTTAGAATCAGGAGGTTATGTATTTAGTTCTCCAGGTGACATTTGAAATACTCTAGTACATTCTTAGGAAAGCACAAAGTAATTGAGTTTCTGAGTGCTCATTAATGAGGGAGAACATTTATTTTATTTACTTGGATAAATTTTGAATTTCACTGTAATACAGTATTAGGCTATACTGTATGTAGTCTGAGGCATCATTTAGTTTAATTAAATGCTGTAAATATTTCCTGAGTTTCTTTACGTGCACTATAGACAGCAGGAAGTGTGAAGATGTGAGTGAGGCGTTCACCCTTTAAGGGTGAACAAGTGCACCGTTCTGTTAAACAAGTGCAGGGTACCGCTTCACTGAGCAAGCATTTCACTGTTTCAGGCACATGTGGCCTGACAAACAGGCATCTACTTCTAAAGAGCTTTAAGTCTGACTGGGAAAGAAAAATAATCAGCAACAAATTAAGTTCAAAACTGGAAATGAGTTTAAATATATGAGAAGGGAAATCTAAGTCAGTTTAGAAAAGGGAAATCTATGACCTGGAGCTATGGGGAAAAATCTTTATGGAAGATACTGGACTTGAAATGAGTTTTAAATAATTAGTGGGATTAGAAAAGCCAGAAATAAGAGGAAGGGCATTCCAGGGGTGAGGAGCAAGATGTCTGGACAAAGCTGGGAAAATGCCCTTTTCCCAGGAGGACAACGAGGCAGCCTGACTGAACCAGAAGTTTCATATTCTGGAGTAATGAGAAATTATGTTGAAAAAGATGAGCCAGGAGACCTAACAGCATCCTCTCCACACATGAGAAAACACTAGATGGAGGAAATAAGAACCTAATGCAGTAATTCAAAAGAAACCAAATCTCGAACCAGGAAGATGGTGGTAGGAATAGGGAGAGAACATAAACCAAAATAGAGACTCCAGAGGCAGGAGGGACAGGATGATGCCAAATTGCTAGGCTTGGAGGTTAGAACAGTGGTATCTGTCACTGACTGAATGTCAGCTGTTGGGGAAGATGAGAATCATTCACTCTTACCAGTCTTCCTTGTCAAAGTGTCTTTGCCCATTTAAAGTAAAATCTGGCTCCCTCTTCTAAACTGTGATCGTAAGAAATTAGATATAAACTTTGGTAAAAATATTTTTAGGTTAAAGTTTAAAAATGCTTTTTAAAAAGAATATATGTTATATTCTGAGGTGTTCACGTATGTCTTATCTGGCTAGCCATGTTAGTTAAGATTACTGTTGTTCATCAGAATTAGCCGTTTAAGTATTATGCAACTCTACTATTGTGTTATATCTTCTTTTGTTTTGTTTTCATTCAACAGAATTCTGATTTGGAGATATCTTAAGAAAAAAATACTTACATTACTGGAATTCTTTGCCTTTTGAAGTTTTAGGAGGATTAATATTTTGAATAATTAAACAATATTATATCTCCTTAAGAGTTTTGTGCCAACAAGTGCTTTGTCCCCTAGTGAATATTCAAATAAGTAATCAATAAGCTTTTTGCCTAATTGTGTTCTCAGTGAGTATTATTGCCCTACCTTATATATAATGCAGTATTCTTGAATGTAATTTAAAGTGAAGAAACAAGACCATAGCCAATCTAGTGATGATTTATGGAGTTTTTCTCTGCTCACAGAATATTTTTGATTGACAATATTAATTAGCTTTTTTAAATGAAATTGACTCATTTCCCAAGAATGTTACTTGATCCTGTGGTTTGAACTTTTGATAGACTATGTATTTTACCTCATAATTGAAGTTGGTTGCTGAAGTGTTGTCAAAAACGAACTGTATTAAAAAGGAAGCAGGAGGGAAGTAATGAAAGAAGAAAAGAAAGAAGGAAGCAGACAAACCAATGTTTCTTTACTAAGAAAAAAAAAAACCCAGATACTATTTGCACTTGGTTTGGTGTACACAGCTCACAGTTTTTTTGGCTCTATTTTGGCTGCATCTAAGAAAAGCTCTGATTTTCGGTATACATAGTTAGAGCCTATGGAAAATAGGAGTGCCTTGGTCATGTAATGGGCTCAACTGCCCAAATTCCTTCCTCCCCCAAACTACGACGCTTATCTGTGGCTCCATGCTTTGCATGTAGGGTAATTAATAGAGATGGTCCATCCAGATTGGTAGGAAGTGAGCTTTCCTCTCCTAATAACTTTCTGAGGCTATAGACAATCTTGAAGATCACTCAAACACCTTCCTTTAACCACTGGTCTCCATCTGTGGATTCACCTTGTGTTTAAAGGAAAAGTAAACATGGAGGTCTCCACAGTACCCTACAGTCAGCACCAAATAAAAATGAAAAGACTGCATGAGATAAGATTTAAACTTATGATAGTTAAATTTTAGGTTAGGTGCTGTATATAAAGTGCTAAGAGGAAAAATACTTACAGTGAGAGAGGTCTTTCAGAATTTGATAAATGAATGAACTGACAAGTCACACCTGTCCGTGGCCTTGCCCACCAGTGAGTTCTTTTGAGTACCTGGGAAAAAGCATCCAGTCAGCTAGATCCCATTGAAAAGGGGTGCTTCTCAATATTCTGCTCAAGTCACTGTCTTCTAGATAACAAAGTAGCTATTTCGAAACCATTTAAATTGCTTGGATGGTAATGTGCACTTTTCACAATTTAGGTATTGGAATATAGTTTCCTATATTGACTGATTTCAGTAGAAAATCACTAGTGAAGATTTTACAAATAATGCAAAGCTGCTTTCCCGTTTGTCAGTCATTTACTGATTTGCAGTGGCCAATATTTTTAAGAGAATTTGAACTTGAAAAATGAGACACTGAAAAAGGGAGACAGTCCAATGAACTACAAATTAACTGTAGGGTATATTTTAATTTACATTTGCTTTTAAAGTTGTGCAAAGATCATGGGAAAGAACTGCCCATTTTACTTTTCTTATAGAGAGTAATATGGCTTATAAATTGAAAATAGGAGAATCTATATTATGTTTACTCCAAATACAATTTTATAAGGATATATCTATAAAATATCTAAGAATGTTTGAAAGGTGCACCTGATGTTTAAAGAAAGGTAAATCTGTTCTAAAACTGACTACATTAATTTGAAGTAGTAATGGAAATTGAAGCTTGATTCCATGATACAATTTCAAAGAATAGTTATGTACAATTTTTCTGCTATGGGTTAATTTAAATTTTGTCAAACTCTCTGTATGGCATTTAACTAGGACTTGGAAACATACATGGTCTCCCACTGTGGAAGAATCTTTCCTGAGGGTATGTGATGATAAGGAGATATAATGAAGAAATGAGTGTGTGTGCTGAATAATAGATGTTTTCATTGAGCTAGAGTAAATCAGATTTGTTTATAAAAAATAAATTATTTCGTTATGAAAACTGTAAGATGTACTAATTAAATTCATATTGATAATAACCTATTTTGGGACAATACCCCAAACAGCGTACAGTGAAACTGAATGTACTCTGTCTTTGCCACTGGCACTGTTCATTGGTATCATCGTTTTTAAAGCAAGATGGCAGTATGGAGGAAGAGTTACAAAGATTCCCATATTGTTGGGCCCAGTAATTCCACCCTTAGGTAATTATTCCAAGGAAACAATTCATTGGAGATGAAAAGCTTATTGTAATATTGTCTATCATAGCAAAACATTGAAACCACTTAAGTGACCTACCTGTGTTGGGGATTGGTTTGCTACAAATAGTGGTGCGTCAGCAAAGCATAATACTCTGCAGTCATTAAGGGTGTGAGCCTGGAGACACATGACTGTTGTAACTCAAATATCCAATACAGAAGGTTGCAACTGCACTTAAAATATGTGAAGTTAACATATAAAGATGAAAATGTGATTGTTTTACTTCATATTTTTGTAAATTGTTAGTGTTCAGTTTTTAAAAAAAGACAGAAAATAGGCTACTTTTTATTTCCTATGAAGTGCATCACAATTTTAGACTACAAAATTTAAAACAAGCATGAAGGATTTGGGGAGGTTAGAAAGTGGGAATTGTTACATTTGTTTTATTAATAAGAAGTACATGTTACTTTTATTTAAGAATTACATGGATTATTTGTCACGACTGTATGAGAGAGAAATTAAAGATTTCTTTGAAGTTGCAAAGATCAAGATGACTGGCACAACTAAAGAAAGCAAGAAGTTTGGTAAGCTTAGGCACCTCAGTTCATTGTTTTCTATTCTATTAAAAATGGTTTTATTTATGACAGTTAAGTCTAAGACTTTTTAAATAAGGAAGAAGAAGATACAGTAGAATTAATGAGCAAGTAAGTCCAATACATTGGTTTGGTTTATAGGTATTTCATAGAAGAAATAGTTATATCTGCAAAAAATGTTTTTTATTAAAAGTCTGTAGTACATGAATCTGACAGCAATTTTATATTTCTGCTATAATTAAAGGTATATATTCATAGGCAAAGCAGCTGGCCAGAAAATGAAGTGCAGTCTGGTAGAGAGAGTATTAGACTAAGAGACATGTGTTGCGAGTTCAGTTTCTGATTTTCTAAAAGACATTTATTTAACAGTTGTGGGCAAATCACTGATCACTTTAAGTCTTCACTCTCCACAGGGAAATGAAAGTGATTCCTGGCTTCTTACTTCTCACTGGCTGTTTTAAATTTAAAAAAAGTTTATAAGTGTTTTATCTCCTTCCAAGGAGCTATAAATATGTAACTAAAATTTCTTATGTAATTATACCTTATTTTTCCAAAGATGTAATTTTGAAGTATGTTATTTTTTGCTGCTTCTAAATATGTTAAATGGACCAAAAAAAAAAAAAACCACCCAATGATTTGAAAGGATAACCAGTGAAAGTATCAAGTTGTGAAGAAGGTGATTTGCCAAGGCCACATTCTGCTCTTGCATGTACCCATCAATGGAGTCCTTTTTGGATGGAGTTCTGTGCCTATCAAGTCAAAACCTGGCCTTAAGTGGCTACAGTGTGTACTCCTCAGTGTGTCTGCGTAGCTCCCTTTAGAAAAATGAGCTTAGCATTTGCTTGTTGAAAGGAGCCTATGCCCTAAGCAACTTCTATACTCAGCAGACAGGATTGAAATTGATAGCTCATCTTTCTATTCTTTTCTTTAGGACAGAGAAGACTGTCTCTAGCGGGTAATTATTTTGAAATGCACTGAGTGTTTTTTTTTTAATGCAACACTAATATATTGATTATACTAGTCCAGACTTTTGAAATGGTTTGAATCTGTGTACAAATATGTTACACCTTAGGTATAGCTACTGATGAGAATCTTGGGACAACAGGCTTTTGGAAACAGAAATGCTAACTCATCCTAAAGGTTAATTGTTATAAACAGCAGTGTGTTTATATCTTTGTTAATGTTTCACTGTGAATATGTTACGCTTTTTTTAGTAATCACATATTATTAATGCAGTTATATGTTCAATGTTTTCATTTAGTATATTTGTCACCACTTGTTAGTGAATCATTTTATTTTGAGAGTACTCTTCTACAGTATATGAAAACTGGAGGCAAAAAGGAAATCTTAATAAAATTATCTCCTCCTCAGGAGGTCATTAATACCAGTATCACAATAGATTATCAAGCCTGAGATTCACACTGAGATAAATGACATAATAAAAATATAATTTAAATCAAGTACAAGAATATCTTAATGGTATCATTGCATTAACCTGAAACCTAAGTTTTTTCATTTCTTACCCCTTGAAAAAGTTCTTAAATTATCTTGTTGAAAATATTTTTATATTAACATAATGCAAATGTAGATATAGTTTTAAAACTTAAAAATTACATCTCTTCTAATAGATTAATAGTAATCTATTAAATAAGGAATAGGTTGATGGTACCAGAAAATTACAAAATTCCAGTTATTTTGATGCCAGCTATAACAGTAGCATAAACTAAACAAAACTCAGAGGGTAAAAACAGTTCGGTTCATCTTTGAAGATCTAACTTGTTACTCAACATTTAAAAATAAATTTCAAGTTAAATACAAATGCCAAGTTCTAAATAAGGTAGAATATAAAATTTTTAAAAGGTATCTTTTCAGTGATTCAAATTATGTTTAAGTCAACTTGAATAGTAATTAAAATTAAAATAGAAACCTGAAATTTTAGATAACTTTTTAATGAATCGAAATCAGTAACAATACATAATATTTAAATGTGGTGTTTTTTTCTTGCTCTGAAAATGATGGGTCATAAGAATGGAAAGTCAGATTGAATGTACTTTGCAAAAGTAAATTGTAGTCGGTATAGTCATAGAGATGTGGGGGAATATGCTCTTTCTGAACCACTCTGGACTCAAATCTTTAACATCCACTTAGTTCAAACAATTCAAAATAATGTTAAAATGCCAGTAAATTATCTTTTCTTTGCGAACATGGCTTTATATAGGTCATTGCCTTTTTTGAATAATAGGTTTATTTGATATCCTCAGAGGCGTGGAATTTTCTCCCCAAGATTGATATTTTAGTGGGGTTTTTTGTTTTATATTCTACAACAGTACTTAATGAAATGAATGACAGGCAGGGAGTTTAGTAATTATTTTGTAAATCACCAGGTTTTTCTTTCTACAGCTAAGATAACACACATTATTTTAGCTCATTACCATATGCATTTACATAATTACTGCCTTTCTCACATTTATTTTAATATTAGAAAATCTTTAAAATGGTTTGCTGAATTTATTCATTTTATGTTTCTCCACTAAACTAAGAAATCTTATTGATTCCAAAGAAAGTCTTGAACACAAGACTGAATTCATGGTTGGCAGGAAGATGCAATAAATATTTATTAATTATAAAGATCCTCCCCTCATGATATTTATAGTCTATTGGGGATTATTTAAAGATATTTAAAAGTTTACCTGAGCCCTGGCTGGTGTAGCTCAGTGGATTGAGTGCAGGCCTGAGAACCAAAGGATTGCGGTTCGATTCCCAGTCAGGGCACATGCCTGGGTTGCAGGCCAGTTCCCAGCAGGGGATGCATGAGAGGCAACCATACATTAATATTTCTCTCCCTCTCTCCTTCCCTTCCCCTCTAAAGATAAATAAATAAAATCTTAAAAAAATAGTATATAAAGTATTGGGTCTGGCTTTGGAACTGGTGACTTATATAGTGACACCTTAAGGCCATCAGAAGGTACTGTTTAGATTGGCCAGCTAATTGCTCCAGCATGATCCTCGCTTGCAATTTCACTGTGCAGCATTATTGTTTTATATTCTCTTCAGCTTCAGGGAGCCAAGGCTGGGGAAATACGCATATTGCTGGTGTGACAAGTTAGTAGCTCATACTCGGGCATTTGCCTTAAAGTTGGCAGTGAAAGTTGACACATTATTTTTTGTTTTTAAAATATTTTGGGGTTATGCTCTTTAATTTTCTGTTTTATTCTGTAATTTCTTTCTTTGCCATTCATATCTGCTTCTAATTTGAGTTTAGAGTGTTTCACAAGATGATCTCTACAACTGATCTAATATTATGTATACAGAAGTTTTAGAGTAAAACCAAATGGTCCTTTAAAAGCTCAAATTTCTATATTAAACCTGTTCCCTCAGCTTTACTCTCCATTCACTAATCTCCTGATAAATAGTATTTTGATATAAACCTTTCATTCTAGGTGTTCACAAAGCCAGTTACTAAGTAGAACAGCTTGATATTTGAAATGGTTTTTAAAGCCCGTCATATAAATTTTTATCAGATATAATACAAAATTATTTAGTACAGTGGAAGTTCCTTTCAGGAGCTTTTAGGGAATATGCAATTGTTGCTGCATTTAATGTCTAAATCTACAACTCCATTCTAATAAATTTCCACTGTATTAGATTACTTATTTGAACCATATTTTCTTCAGAAACCAAAACTTGCAAGTACAGTCTTTTAAATTTAAGAATACTGGCTTCATAAACTTAAAATAATCATTTAAAAGTATGGGGGTGATTTTACAAATATAGGTATTTTTATTTGAATATTAAATACATGAAAAGACAAAGGTTTTCTTTCATATAATTCTTCAGACAGTAGCTGACCAACTAAACACATGTTGCACCTCTCGTTACTTGATGCTCATGGTTCTCTGCATGTGTCTTTTAACTAGAGCTTAACTTCCTCTTGTGCATGGTTTGTGCAAATTGCAGTTTATTAACTTGTCTTTGTCTTTGATGCTTGCAACCTAATCCATCACAGCTACACTTCCTCGAAAAGAAAGTGCTGTCAAACAGGAAACAGAGAGTGAGTATGCCTAGTGTATTAGTAGGTATTCTCAATGCATGTTTGTTTAATGTCTAGAAATTAGTTGTTTGTCTTGAAAAATGTTGCAACAAAATATTGACTGCTCTGAGTTGCTGCCAGGTATTGGTGAAGGAAAACCAGCATGGTAGTAGTAGTGTAGCTACATCAAAGAAATAGTTATATCGTTAAAAATACATGGTGGATAATAAGTTTATGAAGAGGCTTAGCCATTATACTTGTTTTCAGGCTGTGGTTAGAAACTATAAAAATTTTTACATATGGTCAGATTTTACATAGTGAAACCAAAAATTGTCTGTAATTATCCTTACTGTATCTTCATTTGTCCCTTCTGACCATCAGCAAATAATATAGGTTAACGGAGAGATACTCAAAGCAGAATGAAGAAATTTATTTGTATGTAATTCCGAACAAAAGTATCACATTTTCTTATTTAATTTTCTTATTTCTCCTTTAATTATTTGATATATGTAAGATACTGTCCAGCCATATTGTTCTAATTTTTCTTCATGGCTATGATGGATACCTATGTTTATACTAAACACAGATGTCCTATATTAATATAGTTAGTGATGTATTATATTGTAGTTGTATTTTAAATGCAAGTTGTCAGGGTGGGTTTTTCCCCCTTGTTTTGTTTTTAAAGAACTGCAGTTAACTCACTTAATGTAAAAGCAGCTTCTGGGTTCAGGATGTATTAAATTGATCTGTATGTAATTGACTTTTTTTTTGTAGGGCAAGAATGATAGAGTATTGGCAGTTTCATGTGCTTCATTCAACCTAATATGTCGATTTATCTTGGGGTGGGTCTGGGATATGGCAGTTTTCTTCAGAAATAGAACAAAGTCATGTTAAGCTAGTACACTAGAGGGTCAGTGACCATCCATATTCTTGTCTTTTTTCGGTGGGAAAGAAATAAATCCTCATCTACTTTAGAGATATCATCAGGAAACTATGTGTTTATGACGAGACTGGGCAGGGCATAGATTTTGTAATCATTAAGATCCTTTTCACTCCAGATCTGTGTAGTTTCCACTCCTCTTTACAATATGCTCAGGAACAGGACACAAATGTTAATGAAAGAGGACACTCAACAACCTGCCCCATATGGTAGACTTGTACGCTAACTAGTACAAGCCCTGAAGACCAAGATGGGGAGGTAGCCCTGATTTATGCTATGGGTCTTTTATTCATGAAGGTCACAGCTTTCAAAGTTTTATTGTTTCTTAGGTCTTCATGGAAGTTCTGGGAAATTAACTGGATCTACTTCTAGTCTAAACAAACTCAGTGTTCAGAGTTCAGGGAATCGCAGATCCCAGTCATCTTCCTTGCTGGATATGGGAAACATGTCTGCCTCTGATCTTGATGTTGCTGACAGAACCAAATTTGATAAGGTAAATAAAATGACAGGTACTTCCTAAACATTAATATTATTAGTTTTCTAACAGCAGTTTGTTATTACTTTAAGTGGGTTCAAAGATTTGAGCTTTCTTGTAGTTAACTGCTTCTTATTTTCCAATTCTGAATCTGAAAAAATACTGGTTAAATGGTCACTAAAGTGTGAATCGTCAATTAAATGACATTACAGCTTTATTAAATTTTGTTATAAATCATAAAGTGCTTGCATCTCAAATCTAAGGTCTTTGAACAACTACAAAGAAGAGATAATGGCTTTTATGAAAGCTGAACTATTCTCTGCGATGCATTAAATAAGCTTAAAAAGTTTATGTTCCTCTTCCCAGGTTTCAAGTGAATAATTACTGTGAGTTTCATTTTAGGCATGTTCTGGTCCTACTGCACCTTGATGTACTGCATTATCCTGTCAGTCTCCGAAGAGTTTGGGGATTCTAATGAGATATGGATAAAGCATTTGTGGTCCCTGCAGAGAACTGATTTAAATGTGGAATGTTATTTTAAATATCTGGTGCAGTTCTTTTATTTGGGTTTTCTTCAGATCTTTGAACAGGTACTAAGTGAACTGGAACCCCTGTGTCTAGCAGAACAGGACTTCATAAGTAAATTTTTCAAACTACAGCAACATCCAAGTATGCCTGGAACTGTGGTATGGCTTCTGTTTATTTATTGCATAGAGTGTATGATCTGTAACATAATTAGCTCAATTAATATGTTGTCACAATTTCAGTATCAGTACAGAAAAAGAAAGGAGTTATGATGTGAGAACATTTAAGATAATTTTTGTCATACAAGATGATAAAAACAGTGATAGTTAGAGTTTATGCAGCTAATTTAACATTCCAGACTGTCTTAGGCCTAAACATTCTCTAAGTTATAGAGGAGGAAAATGTCTGAATTTACTTTGCAAAAAACATTATTTAAAAAGCAATTTCAGTATTATTTTAGTAGTTATCAAGTAAAAAAAATGTAATTTCCCCCAAAAGAGATATATGATGTTAGAGTGTATATACCATGGTCTAGCAAAATTAATTAATGAAGGAAGGAAGGAAAGAAAGGTGAGGGCTCAAATCTGTTTTTTTCTATAGCTTTCTTATTAACTAGCTGTGAGCTTTAAACCAATTACTTAACCCCCAGTTCCCTCATCTCTCTTCTGTTCAATGGATATAATATTGCCTATAAAGTATGCTTCTCATGTAGCAAAAATTTAGGAAAATAAAATATTTGCTAGAATATGAAGAACTTAACTAAGGAGGCTGGAAATAGGAAGGAGGTGGGGAGCACTGGAGGGGTGGACTGGGATGGGAGTAAAAGACAGAAAACTGTACTTGAACAACAATTAAAATTAAAATTAAATTTCAAAAATATATATGAAGAACTTAAAAGTACAATGCAAATGATTTTAAAATTAAGGTCATCTTAAAAAAGAACCCACATATAAAAAGCAGTTACAAAATCAATGAGCAACTGTTATCTCAAATGGTAGGGACTTGTTGTGGGTGCTGGTGGTAGTAAATTTGCTTACTTCTCTAAGAATTTTTGATAGTATGTTTTTAAATGCCAGAGTTTTCAGAATGATTGATGAGATTTCTTTCATTTTTAAAATTCTCTATGGCAATTTGTTTCTCCTAGATGTTTTCTGTTGAGCTGCCCACTCATTCCCATCTCCACCCTCCAGCCTCCTGTACCTCCTTTCTCCCATGGTCCCCTGGTGTGTACACAAACACGACTTGCCCCCATAATTCTCAGATACGATGTACGCACAAAGTTTCATGCACATTCTTAAGTAGCATACTAAATTATAGTTTCATTGTTAATGCTACCTTTAAAAATCATCATTTTTCATAATGTATTCATTTTCTCCTAGGAATTTTAAGGCTGAGCAGGCTTTTGCTATGTAAACTAGTCAAATTGTTGGTCTTTTAATATATAAAGTACCTGAATAATTTTTGCAGCCTGAAGCAGATGACCTAGATGGAGGACTGTTATCCAGGCAACATAATTCTGGTACAACACTGCCCGTTTCATCTGAGTATGTGTTTGTTACTATCTATTGTTTATTTAGGAAAAAAGTAAACTCTGAATTTAGGATAGAGGCATGTGGCTCAATGAGGCATCCAGATGGCTCTCAGTAACCTGACCGCACTCAGCTCTGAGACGCATGCGTGTGCCCATGGTCTTGCTGAACGTCTTACCGAACGAACAGCGTCCTGTTGTGTGTCTGTGGCTCCTTTGCTCTAGTAGTCACAAAAAATGCAGTCAGTGTTGACATTTGCTGGTAGGAAGTAACATGTGAATTGCCATGTATTTCTTAGAAATCCTAAAGCATATTTCAGGATCCAGCTTTTTTGCAAATGACAGTTATTTTGAGTGATAAAACTTCAAAAAATTTTTATATGGAAACTGCTGTAGAGTAACTAGTTCATCGTATTTGGATATTTTTAATGGAAATATTATCTTTTAGTCATTTTGTATATATCCTATTGGTTAATTTTAAAGATGAATACATCTGAAGCTTGTAATAACTTTCTATATCTTGTATGTTTTCTGAACAGGAAAGATATGATCCGCCAAATGATGACTAAAATATTTCGCTGCATTGAGCCAGAACTGAACAATCTAATTGCATTAGGAGACAAAATTGATAGCTTTAACTCTCTTTACATGCTAGTCAAAATGAGTCATCATGTGTGGACTGCACAAAATGTGGACCCTGCTTCTTTCTTGAGTACTACGTTGGGAAATGTTTTGGTGACTGTCAAAAGGAACTTTGACAAATGCATTGTAAGTTGTATTCTTTTTAAAATAACTCAGAATTGTAGTCATTGCAAAAAAAATAGGTAAATGTATTTAAGTCAAGAGATTTCCAGATTTCCTTTGGGGGATCTACAGTTCACATCCCCCAGTACCTGGAAGCAGGGTATTGCCTGCACTCTATGTGAACAGAGGTAGTTGAGTGACACTGTGCCAGTGAGCGTCTCTTCCTCACTGTGAGTCGTGACAAGTGCTGGAGTAGGTGGCATAGAAACTGCAGCTACTTAAGAGATCCACTAGGTAACAGAAATCTCCGTTAACCAATTAGTGACCACAGATTAATGAAACAATTTAAACTATTTGTATTTATTGTTATTCTTCTACTATATTCTAATAAGAACATTAATAATCAGATTTTTAATTGATTATATAAATTACTTGATTTATGTTTAATAGCTTTAGTTAGTAAGCATATCACTTTAAGAATTGTTCCTATAATAGCTTCCAGAAATCATCTTTTTCCTCTAACAGTAAAGAAAAAATCATTAACAATTTTGTTTTTGTCATTATTTTTTGGTAATCTTATAGGTATGAATTGGGCTGAGCCAGATGCTAAAAAAAGGGTTGTTTGTTTTTAATTAATGTACTTGGTTTGTAAAAATAGATATGTATCATAAATATTTCTCCTATGTAATCTTTAGGTTATATACAGCTCTTGAATATTCATATAATAATAGGAGATAAAAATAGTGAGGGCAATTAAAATCCATATAATTTTTCATACCTTAAAAAATAAAATTTGTTGAGTTTTTTTTATGTTTATTATTTTATTTTATTTATCTTTAGATAGGAAGGGAAGGAGAGAGAAATATCAATGTATGGTTGCCTCTTGTGCGTCCCCTGCTGGGAACTGGCCTGCAACCCAGGCATGTGCCCTGACTGGGAATCGAACCACCGTTGTTTGGTTCCCAGGCCTGCACTCAATCCACTGAGCTACACCAGCCAGGGCTTGAGTTTTTGAATGTATAAAAAGCAATCTATATCCACTGTGGAATCTGTTACCTCAGTAAGCTTGTTAATCCTCCCTCCCTACAAAAGGATTTCACTTAGTGTTTGAAATTTGACCGTTTAAGACTTACCCTCTTCCCTGTCTCACCTCCTCCAGAGGTGATGATAAACCAGGCAAGTCTGATTGCAGGCTGAGAGCCAAAAGGAAAAGGAACAGCCACCAAAGGCTAAGATGATGAGTCATGTGACGCAGCTGGAACACTAAATCATGTGGACACTGCATTTCCAGAACAAGAAAGCTTTGTTGCTTTTATCAGTAAAATATAACTTTATAGAATACCTTTCAACCTATTAGACATAATTGTTAAAAGCATAGGATGTCACATCAGGGAGCTGTCGCTGTGGATCCAAATGAAATGCTTAGCATATTGCCTGGCCCAGAATAAGAGCTTACCAAGTAATAGCTCATAATGATGGTGGTGGTTGTGGTGGGGATTGGTGGTGGTGATGGTGACAGTAATAGTAATAGTAGCAGAAACTACTAATGATTTCTTAAAGAATCTTCACGTTACCCTCAAGACAGGACAGTGGAGAAACAGTAAAATTAACCTAGACAATGGTATAAACTGGTGTTTTCTCCTAAACTGCATGTATTTTCAAAGGATCTACATTTTATCGATAAAGGAGGAATGGCTCCTTCTGCTGTCATCTCAGTCTCTTCTCTTGTTTTAACTCACATCTTCTCACTGTCTGGTACACTGTGTGTGCTCAGTAAATATATATATGTTTTGGTATTTTGGACAAGATCAGGACCTAGAATATACTTTGGAAAAGTAACGAATGAGTCTGTGTGTATTGAGCCGAAAGCATGAATACCAGACGGTTGCAGAAGGTGGAGGAGATAGCACCGGAGTGGCCTGTCATTTGGTGGCCATGTCCAAAGTATCTGGTGTTCTTCAGAGAACGGGACTAAGAAAGCTAGCCTAGCCTGAACTAGAGCCAAAACAAAAAAGCAACTCATACATCAAGAACTACCAAGCTGGACTCTGCAGTCCAGTACATGTCTTAACTGTATTTAATTTGCTTTTCAGGATTCCTCACACTGTAATGACAGGGATGTGCACTCTCAAACCTTTGAGAATGATATGACGTGGTTAAATTGCCATGGACAGAGAATGAACAAGCAATACAGTGATATGTGTTTAGCATCAAAGTTATAGCCTAGATACTGAATAACTTCTATGTCCTTCTAGTGATGGCAGTATGATTGAGCAGTCAGCTGGAAGTTACGCATATCTTTAGCTTGAGAGAAGTGTTATTTTCATGAGATTTAGTTTATTAGTAGCTCTTTTCTTAAATGAATGCACAGTTTCTCTCCTACTAGTTACAAAGCCAGAGAAGACAGCTGTCATTTAGAACATTGCCTATTAATGTTCGAGTATATTCAGGCTATAATTATATTCTGTGCCTTTAAATGCCATACAGAACAAAAATCTTCATGTAGCTTAGCAACAACAGAGAGCAGCATTCACAGGTTAGTATTTAATATGTACCAGGCTAATACTTTGTACACATTATCTCATCTAATCCTCACAACTGCCTCCCTCCCACATAATGTAATCCCTAGAGGTTATGTTACTTTCCCAAGGTCAACAGTTGAAGTGATGGAGTTGTTATTCGTACCCCAGAGTCTACTTTCAGTACCTAGAATCATATACTGCATTCTCTACTGATTCTGTTTTTATTCTTCACACTTATTTATACTGATGAAGTGCAATAGTAGTAAAGATAATATGAAACAGTTGACAGTCATCACAGGATTTTCTTACACTAATGCCCATAGCCTAGATAATTATCTTTCTAATCCACATGTCTATGATTTTTAAGTAATACCATCAAAATCTCAACACAATGAAATTTTAGGTAGAAGTTGAAAATGGTCCAACAGTGTTTGGCAGTTTGATTCTACCTGTGAGTAGATCCTGCATCCCCTGAGGAGTACCCAGATCCGTAATGGAATCCATGGATCTTCATGAATCCAAATGTCTAGATTCTGTCTACATGAAACATCCCTGTTGTACTTTGTCACCGTCATCCACAAGCACTTTCCTGAACTAATTTAGAATAAGTAACAAATACATATATGGGAAACTAACTATATAATCTAAATCCATAGTAGAAATGCCTGTTCTCCCTCCGTTTTCACACCCCCAAAATACGGAACTTGTCTATCCAAACAGAAATTTTGGATAGACAAGGAGTCTATCCAAAAGGTTTGTAAATATCTCAAGGCTTTTACCAAACTGAGGAGTATTTGTTAGACTGTTATTTTTCATATTCTATAGTCTTTTTAAAGTTTTCTGAAATTAAAGATTTCTTAAATTTGAAAAACGGCAGTATGTAAAATCCATTTTGGGCTAATGAGAACTGAGAGTGGCTGTGGTTCTCAGACTTGGCCACATGGGCACCAACCAGAAGAAACCGGGGGAGATCCTGTGTGTGCTCTGGTATTGGCTATTTCCCAAAGTGGGCAATTGCCCGTACTTATCTTTCGTAAATGGTAAAAAATAGTTATTGGTTGTTTTCACTTAGAACAAAGAACCTGAGGTTCATAGGCCTTGATTACATCTTGCTTTAAATAATCTGGATTTTTTTCTCAACTTTATTTTCTTAAATAAAATATATGTACTTTTTAACCTATAGAAATAATTTTATTAGTTATCCCTATTTAAATATTAATCTTTAATTAGTAAGCATCCAGATTGTTCTACGTACTAAATTATGTCCTTCCACTATGATGTATACATTTGGTTATAATTATATGTTGTTTTTAAGTTGCTTGGCTGTTTCTCTCTATTGCTTTCTGCCTAACTTTAGAGCAACCAAATAAGGCAAATGGAAGAAGTAAAGATCTCAAAGAAGAGTAAAGTAGGAATTCTTCCATTTGTTGCTGAATTTGAAGAATTCGCTGGACTTGCAGAGTCAATCTTTAAAAATGCTGAGCGTCGTGGAGATCTAGATAAAGCATACACTAAACTTATCAGAGGAGTATTTGTTAATGGTAAGCTTTTGTTACGTTCTAAAGAATTTTTGGTTGGTTTTTATTATTTCTGGTAACTTGGAAGCTGCACGGCAGATATGTCTGTTAATTTTTCATAATCTATAGTCTTTTTAAAATTTTCTGAAATTAAAGATTTCTTAAATTTGAAAA
The DNA here is from genome assembly GCA_004027735.1 of Carollia perspicillata. Classification (NCBI taxonomy): domain Eukaryota; kingdom Metazoa; phylum Chordata; class Mammalia; order Chiroptera; family Phyllostomidae; genus Carollia; species Carollia perspicillata. The sequence goes on from PVKM010004142.1 coordinate 49,904, forward strand.
ACGGCAGTATGTAAAATCCATTCATATTTGTCAGGAACCTCAGAGTTCATTGTTCACGTGGCCTTATCACTATGCACAATTGAACTTTTAAAATCATGACCTGCCAGATTACGTTTGCATTTTAGTTAGACGGGAGATAGTCACACAGTGATGTCTGTGTGACCTGAAGTAAATCAGTTCACTTTGGGAGGCCACAGTTCATGTCTGTCACGTGAAGTAGATTACTGCTAAACTTCTATAGTTCACTGTCTTCCTGTGGCAGATTCTACAATTTAGTTAATGAGAAACAGCATGGACATGTCCTTTAATTTGAAATAAATGACCTGATTGCACATATTCAGGAATTTTAAATGCTAAAACAATTGACAGGAAGTAGGATCATCTCATTGATTACATGTAACATAAATTGTATGGTTGATATTTCTTTTAAAATTCAAAGTAGCTTTGTTTTGTCTGATTTTCAAAGTAGCATATGTTCATTACACAACCCCAAAAATCAGAAGACAGATTTTAAAAATCTGATAATTTGTAATTGTTATTTAGTAAATAGGCATTTTGTATCCAGCTTCTTGCATATATTTTTGTATAGTTGTCCAATAATTTCCATAGGGAAATTACTAGAAATGTAATTACTGGATCAAAAGGTTTATAAATATCTCAAGGCTTTTACCAAACTGCTGTGCCAGAGAAGTTACCCCAGTTTAGTGCTGTGAGTAGTTGGTTAGAGTTTCTGTCACATCTGCACCAGTGAGGAAGATTACTAGTACAATATTATCACTCGGTTTTGTCTTTGTCTAATTAACAGGTTGCAAATTTATTTTGCTTATGGCATTTTTTACCATGCAAGAGCTTTCAAATTTTATGTCAAATTTGTCCACCTTTCCCATTATGACTTCTAGGTTTGAGAGGCAGTCTTAGAAAGGAAATACTGTCACAAAGCTATTTTTAATTAGCTTTGTTTTTTCTTAGTTTTATGATTTTATATTTGCTTTTCACATTTTTATTTATTTGCTTTTTACATTTTAAGTATTTCAGTAATTGAGAATTTATTTGGCTGACAGATGTGAAATAGTAATCAAATGTATTCAAAAGGACCAGCTGATTGTCCCAGCACATTCTGAATAATTCATCATTTCCCCACAGATTAGAAAAGCCACCTTTATTTTATACTAATATCTATAGGACTGTTTTAGAGTGATTTTTTTTATTAGTTATAGGTGGCTATGAAGATCCTTCAATGCAGCGTATTTTATTCAGTCCAGAAATGTGCCTCCTTCTTAAATGTACAAATGAAAAAATCATGTAAATATTTTTATAGCTATATATGGTCATATATCAGGATGGGTTTTTCTTTCTGTTTTTATTTAGTGGAGAAAGTAGCAAACGAAAGCCAGAAGACCCCCAGGGATGTAGTTATGATGGAAAACTTTCACCATATTTTTGCAACACTTTCTCGTTTGAAAATCTCATGTCTAGAAGCTGAGAAAAAGGAAGCCAAACAAAAATACACAGATCACCTTCAGTCTTATGTCATTTACTCTTTAGGACAACCTCTTGAAAAACTAAATGTAAGTATATTTTCACTTAGTATATTTTTTCTGGTTTTGAACACATACACATACGTTTATATATGAAAAGCATGACAGACACTTATCCTCAGTGTGCTCTTGTGTGGATGCAGGGGGCTAAGGAAGGAGGGACTCAGTTACTGAACCTGCCAAGACACTGCTAGATGTTCATACTGTATGCATTGTTTCTTGTAATTCTGACAGACAGTGATGTGGGGTAAGGTAGTTTATCTCTATTGTAAAATGAAGAAACTGAAAAGTAAATAAAGTTGCTTGAAGTTAAAACCAGCAAGTAGCAAAATGGGGAGATGAACCCTAGATGTAAGAATTTTTCACTTACCAAACGTTGCCATTTCTTGCTTTATAAATGGTTAATCTTTATCCCTAGTTCACATGAAGATTTTGAAACTTCATCAAGGTAAAAGAAAAACCAAAAAGTGTTTTCTTTGTTGCCTCTTCCTTTCCTGACTGAAATCATTCCCCAGAGCAGGTTCAGTCATTAAAATTAAGAAATGATGATTTTAGAAAACTTTGCAACATAGTACAGCAGGTCCTCCACTAACGTCATTTCTTTCAATGTTGTTTCTTTATAATGTTGATGAGATGCCAGGAACTTAGTTCTTGTTTCTATTAATTAGCCTATGGTAAAATTAGTTTTGTTATGCATGGTTTCGCTTAGCTGATGCATTGTTTCATTTAGTCATAGAACTTACCAACACCATTAAGACTTACTGTATAAGCTGAAATGGATCCTTCTAACTCTCCACAGTGTGATTAGTCATCTCCTGTACATTTTTAACTTGAAATTAGAGGCAAATAAAAAATATGCATGTGTTGTCAAGAATTCAAAGAAATATTTCAGAGACATTTAACCAAATGCAAAGTCAATACCTTATAAAAGTTAAGCACAGATATTCCTTTAGGGGAAAAGGTCTGTCTCAGACTTAAAGTTATATGATATGTAACTGTAACATCAGAAGCATTCCCTTAGAAATCAAATTTAAAGCAGAAACATGGCTAGATCCTTTATTTTTTAACATTGTTGTGGAAGCTCTAGCCAGTGCAATAAGACATGAAATAAATAAAAGATAAAGAAAAGACAGTCAAGCCCTGGCTGGTGTGGCTCAGAGGATTGAGTGCTGGCCTGTGAACCTAAGGGTCACCGGTTCGATTCCCAGTCAGGACACATGTCTGGGTTGCAGGCCAGGTCCCCAGTAGGAAGCACATGAGAGGCAAGTGCACATTGCTGTTTCTCTCCTTCTCTTTCTCCCTGCCTCCCCTCTGTCTAAAAATAAATAAACAAAATCTTTAAAACAAAGACAAGACAATCGAGATTATAATTACCTGTATATAATATGCTGAAATGATTGGTCTCTGGTAAAGTGGTAGGATTTAAATTAAGTATATTGAAAAACAACTTATTTTTTTATGTTATAATAACCAATTAAAAGTTTATGTAGAAACAAAATTTTAAATTTTAAAAGTACCAGGATTAGACTGGCCAAAAAATTATTATCAAAAAATCACTTAATAAGAATAAACAATAATTGCTAAGAAAATTTTAGAGCAAAGTAATGAGAGTGGATTTGGCCTATCAGTATTAAATCATAAAATAATGCTCAAATAGAGGCATGCCAATCAATAAAATTACCTATGTAGAAAAAAGTATATAAATTACATATTTAAAAAAGCGAAGTTAGCCTGAAACATAGATCAATACAATAGTCAATATATTTAATATAGAAGATCTTTTTAAAATAAGAAAACTATTAAGACCCTAATATATAAATGGGCAAGCATTTTGAATATAACTACTAAACATAGGAAAGCAGGGTAACAAAAAATTATGAAGTAAAACAAATAAACATTTTTCACTCACCAAAATGGAAATGACTTTTTTAATTTTGCTGATACTCATGTTACTATGGTAGCAGTGTCATATACTGTTGACAGAAATATAAATTGATTGAACTTTTCTTAGAAGCAGTTTGTGTATATGAAGAATCTTTAGAATACTTTTACAAGTATACTCTTCAAATGAATTAGAGTCCTAGAAGTTGATGCTGGAAAGTAATCAGTAATGTGGGTAAATACTTACGTACAAAAGGTATTTATGACAATTGTATTTATACAGATTGTTTTAAATCTGAGTTGATACTGCCA